>SKCR01026773.1:0-62892 GCA_019454045.1 Zanthoxylum bungeanum | reverse complement strand
TGATGAATTAGGGGAAACTGAAATTGTTTAGTTGTATAAAGTTTGGAAGCATGAAATTTCATCTAAAGTATAGTTAGGTTCATGTGTTGGTCATATAGCGTCATTAAACATAAAATTAACATGCAAACAAAAAAATCAAACCAGAAAATTAGATCTAATATGCATAAAACCTAGAAAATCTTCAAACTTGAGAATAAGAAAAACCTTGATACAAAGTTGAAAAATAGTAGTCCGGATCGAGATTAATCTATGTCCTTAAGAACTTATCAGCCCCGTATCGGTGCTCTACGGATTTGTGGCTAATGTTCTCCCAGGATAACCCGGAGTCCTCTTGTTCAAGGGGCATGCCTTAACAAGATCTTGAACTTGGAATATGATGGAATTATCTCAGACTCAAGAAAACAATATGAGACTCTCAGTTTTTGGATGAAATTCAGATTTCTTCTTTGTGTGTAAAAAGTAACATAAAGCTTCCTTTTATAAGCATGGAAGGGTGCCACAAAGGCACCCTTAGGGTAGGGGTGCAACCCTCCAAAGGGTTATACCCCTCATATGCACCCCTTGGAGCATAGGATCATTTTACACACACTTGGAGGACATGTCCCCATGGGGTACCATCCAAGAGACATGTCTCTCCTCCATCCAAACAAGTATATTTGAAGATTTGAAGAATTTCCAAGAATCCCCCACAATTTTTAAAATTTTCATGGAGACACTTTGAGAGAGTTTCTGTAAACTTAAGCTACATTGAAATATGTAGCTTTCACCTTGAACCTTTCCTAGTGAGTGACAATCGGATTTACTGACATGTTAAGGATTGTGTATTGGAGATTAACACCCCCACACTTTTAGGTATTTATAGGAACGTACATAACCTTTCCACAACTCATATGATGTCTTGTCTAATTTCCTGTGAGGAAGCTTGTTCAGAACATAGTTCGTGGAAAGCATGGCTTTCCCCCCACAAGTTCTGAGGTAAACCAGAACTAGTCAACATGGCATTCATCATTTCCTTCAAAGTTTGGTTTTTGTACTCAACGATCCCGTTTGTTGAGGAGAATAAAGAGCAGAGGTTTCGTGAATAATTCCGTGCACAGATTAATATTCACCGAATGATGAAACATATTCACCACATCTATCACACATGATTCTTTTGATTTCCTTGCCAAGTGGATTTGCAACTTCGTTCTCAGTGTATAAAGCTCTCAATAGCTTCAGCTTTGCTCCTCAGCAAATACACCTAACATAATCTTGTGCTTTCATCAATAAAAGTGACAAAGTACTTTTTACCGCCTCTTGTTTGCACAATATTCATGTCACACACGTCAGTGTGTACAAGTTCCAATGGTTCAGAACTTCATTCTATGATGTTCTATGTATTTTTGCTTCAACACATGCCTCACACTTATGTTGCCTATCAATGAAAATTTAGGTATAAGGTCCATGTTAATTAATGTACGCATTGTATCATAATTAACATGTTATAACCTCTCATGCCATACATTTTATGACTCAATAATATAAGCAGAAGTTTCAGCTTTATTAATAGCACAATTGACAGTCATTGAAAAGGCCCTCAGTGAGGTATCATTTTCCTACACAGACATCATTTTTAGTCAATACAACCTTGTCAGAAACAAATACAAACCTGAGACCGAGTTCTTCCGAATATCTAGAACATGCAAACATTCTTATATGTATGCTCCATTCCAGATATCATTTTCAGAACAACTGTGCCTTGTCCAACCACTCTCGAGGTAGACGAGTTTCCCATTGTCAGATGATCGCCACCATCGACCTTCTGATACGAGGAAATCATATTGCTATCAGCACAAATATGACGAGTAGCCCCAATATCTAACCACCATTCTCTCGGATTCCCAACCAAGTTGGCTTCAGTTACCACTGCTGAGAGGTTCATTTCTGAAATATCATCAGTTAACTGCTCGTCTTCAGCGACATAGGCCTCATTTTTCTTGCCATTGTCCTGAGACTTCTTGTTTTTGCAGTCCTTTGTCATATGAACGCTCTTTTCACAGTTGTAGCACTTCCCCTTGAACTTCTTGTTCACTTGTGAAGAATCAGCTCCACTGTTTCTCTTTTTGCTACCCTTTACACCCTCGATGATGTTGGCCTTAGATTCCATGGTCTTGTAGTTGGCCTTCTTGGACATCATGTTGTCCTATTTGATTCTCAATCGAACTCCAAGGTCTTCAAGGCTAATCTGCTTCTTTTTATGTTTCAGATAGCTCCTGAAGTCCTTCCATGATGGAGGAAACTTTTCAACTATAGTGGCAACTTGAAACGTCTCACAGAGTTTCATTCATTCATCCAGTATTTCATGAATGATCAACTGCAGTTCACCCAACTGAGACATCATCTACCACGACAAATTTCTTTTGTCCTACATCTTCGGTTTTGTGTTTCTTCTCGAGAGATTCCCAGAGAATCTTCACAGAAGACATGCCTTAGTACACAATGTACAAGGTATTTTCAAGGCCACCCATAAGGTAGTTCTTGCCTAGAAAGTCGTAAGATGATCATGTCTTTTCTGGCAGTTCCTTGGCTGCCTCTGATTCACCCTCCACAGGACCCGGAGGATCTTTGAGTTACTTATCCAACTGCAGAGTTGTCAGGTAGAATAGCATTTTACTCTGCCACTATTTGAAGTTTGCCTCACCAAACTTCTCAGGATTTTCTCCATGAGAGACCGGTATTATGATGTTTTCACTTGGAAAAATCAACAGGGGTCAATATGTCTACAAAAGAAAAAATTGCACAACGATCAACAAATGATCTTGTTCAATGTGATATACTAAGTAACCACTTGTTGTTCTATTGGACAGTGGTTCCAATAAACACAAGTCCTTGAATTTCAACTAAAGATTCTTTAGAAAAATGAATAAATGAATATTCCCAGAGGAGGAGGGGGGTCCAGAATAACCACTTAAATCCATGACCACTTAGGCTCTTATCGCATTTTTGACAGAATATTCTTTAAACACTTTTTCATTAAGATTTTTAGCAATTCAAACCCAGTATTACACTTATTCAATAGCACAAACTGTATACGATATTTGTAGATATATGTGTAAGTGTCAATCAAGATTGGATGGATTACTTGTGTAAAATTACACTTTAAATTCTCAACCAAGTATGCAGCAACACACAATAAATTTTTTTTTCAACTTTATCACTGAGTGTATGCTTGTGATAATTAACAACCTAATAATAACTTAAATCTATACTACCAAGATTATGTGATTCAGTATATGATCAACTAAGTTAATATTAATATAAGTCTTTGCACTTTATAACAATTCCAGGACTAATTCGTTAGTGTCGCGTTCGTATCTACGTTCGAACGATACTGTCCAGTGTGTGTACGTTCGTGTTGCGTTTGATAACACGTTCAAACGAAGTGTTCCAGAGAGTTCACGTTCATGTTGCGTTTGATAACGCGTTCGAACAGAATGATTCCAGAGAGTTTGCGTTCGAGTTGCGTTTAGAACGCGTTTGAATAAACTAAGTCAGAAGGTCTACGTTCGAGTTGCGTTTTAAGACGCGTTCGAACATTTTTAGGCAGAAGGCTTGTGTTCGAGTGGCGTTTGAAGACGCGTTCGAACGTTCTTACGAAATTTCAGATTTAAGCCTTTACATTCGTCGGGCGTTCGAACGCCCTACGGGTTTTTCATGCCCAGTCCATATTTTTCCAGAAAATTTTCTAACCTAGCATGCAAATTACTATCTAACAACACTAGATCTGATAAGTTCTTAAGATTTTTGGTCATTAAATAGAAAATTAACATGCAAACAAACAGGTCAAACCAGAAAAGAAAATTAGATCTAATACGCATAAACCCTATAAAACCTTCAAACTTGAGAATAAGAAAAACCTTGATACAAATTTGAAAAACAGTAGTCCGGATCGAGATTAATCTTTGTCCTTAAGAACTTATCAGCCTCGTCTCGGTGCTTTACGGATTTGTGGCTAATGTTCTCCCAGGATAACCCGGATTCCTCTTATTCAAGGGGCACGCCTTAACAAGATCTTGAACTTGGAATATGGTGGTGGAATTCTCTCAGACTTAAGAAAACAATACGAGACTCTCAGTTTTTGGATGAAATTCATATTTCTTCCTTGTGTGTAAAAAAGGAACATAAAGCTTCCTTTTATAAGCATGGAATGGTGCCACAAAGGCACCTTTAGGGCTGGGGTGCAATCCTCCAAAGGGTTATACCCCTCCTATGCACCCCTTGGAGCATAGGATCATTTTACACACACTTGGAGGACATATCCCAATGGGGTACCATCCAAGGGACATGTCTCTTCTCCATCCAAACAAGTATATTTGAAGATTTGAAGAATTTCCAACATCATGTTGATGTTAGGTGCATGTAATGCTTTGAATTGGATTGGAAGGTTTCAAAGGGAAATTGTTTTGTACATGGCCGAATTGAATGCATGAGGAAGAATATGTAATGTGTATTGATAAGTAGATAAGTTTGTGTGGTTGATAAAATTTGAAATTTGTTAAGTAATAGTGTGTACGTTGTCCTATAATATTGATGTTAAGTTGCTAATGTATGTGATAATTGTGAGAAATGAATAACTCATGTGTAACTATATTATTCATGTTAGATGTGCAAGTTCATGGGCAGCTATAGTTCAGAATTATGCTTATGTTAAAAAATTAACCTTATGGCTACGTATACTTTTTGAAGCTAGTTTTATAAAAATGGATTTTGGTTATGTTCCAAGCATGCACGTTATAATTTTGTCTTATATATATGTGTTTAAGTACTTGATTTGAGCATGAGTTTTACGTATATGTTTTATAATTACGATTTATATGTATGTTTTATGTTTATGACTGGTAAATATGCTATGTGTTTGTGATTCAAGTACATGTCCTATGCTTATGAGCCATGTTATATTTTCAAGATTTCAAACTCAGTTCACGTAGTTAGCTTACGCCATTAGTTTATATCTCAAGTGTATGTACTATAGACTAATAATCACGCTTAGGTATGTAATTAATTGCATGATTCATGTATAGGTTAATGTAGATCCAAACCACCACGAGTTTAGGATGGCTAAAGCCACGAGTATAAATGGTTTTGTACGACTAGACAATATATAAAATTGGTAAAATATGATTTTGATACGATATGTTTATATTAACATTCTGAGGCCTATATGTGATATAATGAAATGTGTATGGATGCTTTTGATTATTCCCTTTCGAAATGAGTAATTCGCATGTCAGTTTTGAAAATATTTGCAAAACAAACAAAAAAATTTGACCCCACTTTTGATATGAGATGGTTATACCACAATGTATATTCTTTGTTTTATTAGGCTCTACCCATCTGACTATGGTCGTTCTTGTACCCTCTGTTGAAATGATAATGTTACAGACATTGTCCGATCTATGTCCACGATCAGGCAATGGACGTCCTATATAGTTTTTAACGATATGTGTAACATCCCCGATATGGAGATGCTACTGGTAGGGAATAGATCATCCTATACCCCTAAGCCTCTGACTTATGACTGTAAACAACTCTGATACTCCTTTCAACTGCAATAACTCATATGGTACCAATGCCCAAACCATGTCATAGTACAAAAATAGTTCTCATACGACTAGACGTACAACTAACAATAAATCAAAACTTTATACACATCTTTAATAGACAACTGTCTGGACTGAACTTTACTTAACTCGACCGACTAAGTCTCTGACTGGTTGACTCAGACATTCTAGTGACTGCAACAGTATCCATCCTCCCGAGCTTGTCCTCCGAGGATACCTGCAAAACAAGGAAACTGAGAGTGGGGGGGTTAGATCGTTGTACGATCTAAGTGAGTGGACAAAAAATTGAAATACTGATATAAAATCTTTTGGTTTTAAAACCAGTATTTCTGAAGTAATTTTATATGAAAACTTCGCCTGAAATCTCTTTTATAAAACTTTTTTTTCTAGAATCTGCTTTAGAAAATCTGGTTTCTGAAAAACTATTTCTAAAATCTGATTTCTGAAAACTAATTTGTCTCTGAAAACTTGATGTACGAGGGAGTTACGTATCGCCATCCCCTCATACACCTAACTAGAGCCAGAAGTGTAAATCCATGACTTTGGGGCGTTATATATCGCCGTCCCCCAAAGCATGCCACTACTGTCCCTGAAACTGATGGTCTTGGGGCGTTACGTATCGTTGTCCCCAAGCCACGGAATTAGAACTGGGGGTGCGGATCTGTGCTACCCTCCAAGCTCTGAAACTAAGATCTAGGGGCATCTGTCATCCCTAGTCCTGAACTAGGGTTTGGGGGCGTTACGTATTGTCGTCCCCTCAGTCTTCTATATGTGCAAATGTTTTATGTCTGTCAATTCCAAACTGAGGTGGGTTTTCCCCCATTCCTCGAAAAACCATAAAATCAATATCTGAAAATATTTATTTTCTCAAACGTAACTTTGCATGAAAATAACTGTAATGAAAATCATATAACGCCCTATAGCGTAAAAATATCAGTCTGAAACAAAAAATAACAAAATAAAAGTCAATTTAAGAGAAGAGTGTCCACTCACTGTGTTGAAGTTTCGTTAGCCTTTCATCACATCGCTGAAGAACGTGTGGTCCCTGCGATGATCTATCATTGATAATTTCGATTAGAAAATGAACTAAGAATGTATAGATTGGAATCAAGCTAAATTTTCATATTCAAATAAGGGCAATCACTCTAAGTCATATAGCACGTATATCATGACGTAATTTATACGTACGGGTTGATATGAGACATATAGGGTAGCCTCTAACACGTTTAGGTGAAACTGAAATGTCTCGAAACTAATTTTGGCAATTATTGGTCCACGCATCGCGACGCAAGGCAGTGCGCGTCGTGATGCAAAACGTCTAGAGACGTGCCCTATTTTTTAGCGAGCTCATCGCGACGCGTAATGAACCATAAGCATTCCTGGGAAAATTCCCAGATCGCGTCGTGACGCAATTATCTCTGCATCGCGACGCAAGGCCAATTTCTGGTCTTGATTTCATTCTCTCATACACAATTTATTCAATACTTCCTCCAAACATTTAAACAAGAAAATATCCTCAATAAGTGTCCTATAAAATCATCAATATCAACTTCAAATACTCTTTAATCCCATTGTTCTTATCATCTCATAAAACCATTAAGATTTTCCAAAAATGGACAATTAATTCTATAACTGATTTGGAGATGCTACCGGCAGGGAATAGGCCGTCCTATCCCCCTAAGCCTCTGACTTCTGACTGTAAACAACTCTGATACTCCTTTCAATTGCAATGACTCATATGGGACTAATGCCCAAAACCATGTCATAGTACACAAATAGTTCTCATACGACTAGACTTACAACTAACAATAAATCAAAACTTTATGCACATCTTTAGTAAATAATTGTCTGGACTAAACTTTACTTAACTCGACTGACTAAGTCTCTGACTGGTGGACTCAGACCCTCTAGGGACTGCAACAGTATCCGTCATCTCGAGCTCTTCCTCTGAGGATACCTGTAAAATAAGGAAACTTGGAGTGAGGGGATTGATCGTTGTACGATCCAAGTGAGTGGACAAAAAATTGAAATACTGATATAAAATCATTTGGTTCTAATACCAGTGTTTCAGAAGTAACTTTATATGAAAACTCTTTTTCTGAAAACTTCGCCTGAAATCTCTTTTATAAAACTTTTCTTTCTGAAATCTGCTTTAGAAAATCTGGTTTCTGAAAACTATTTCTAAAATCTAATTTCTGAAAACTTAACGTATGGGGGCGTTACGTATCGTCGTCCCCCCATAGGCCTAACTAGACCCATGAGTGAAAATCCATGAATTTGGGGCATTACGTATCGTCGTCCCCCAAAGCATGCCACTGCAGTCTCTAATACTGGTGGTTTTGGGGCATTACCTATCGCCATTCCCCAAGCGACGGAACTAGAACTGGGGGTGCGGATCTATGTTACCCTCCAAGCTTTGAAACTAGGATCTAGGGACATCTGTCATCCCTAGTCCTGAACTAGGTTCTGGGGGTGTTACGTATTGTCGTCCCCCCAGTCCTCTACATCTGCACATGTTCTCGGTCGTTCAATTCCAAACTGAATCAAGTTACATACTGAGGTGGGTTTTTCCCCCATGCCTCGAAAAACCATAAAATCAATATCTGAAAACATATCTTTTCTCAAACGTAACCTTTCATGAAAATAACTGTAATGAAAATCATCTAATGCCTTATAGCATAAAAATATAAGTCTGAAACGAAAAATAACAAAATAAAAGTCAATTTAAGAGAAGAGTGTCCACTCACTGTGTTGAAGTTCCGTTAGCCTTTCATCACTTTGATGAAGACTTGTGGTCCCTGCGATGATCTATCATCGATAATTTTGATTAGAAAATGGACTAAGAACGTATAGATTGGAATCAAGCTAAAATTTCATATTCAAATTAGGGCTATTACTCTAAGGCATATAGCACGTATATCATAACGTAATTTATACGTATGGGTTGATACGAGACTTATAAGGTAGCCTCTAACGCGTTCGATGAAACTGGAATGGCTTGAAACTAATTTGGGAAATTACTGGTTCACGCTTCGTGACGCAAGGCAGTGCGCGTTGCGACGCAAAACATCCAGAGACGTGCCCAAATTTTTGCCGTATGCGTCACGACGCATAAAGCTTTCGCGTTGCGACGCGTAATGAATGTTAGGGTTGGTGCTCTGAACGCCAATTTCTTATGTATTTCCCTGTAAATACTTTTGTATATATTTTATTAATAAATAAAATAAACAGTTTATATAATATAAATTCTTTTATTATATGGTAAGGATGTAAATGACCATAGAGTGATTGGTTATGATATAGTTGCAAAAACGTCGCTACTAACATTGAACAGTATCATTCTTTAACTGTTTCTGGTCAAGGTTTACAATTACTTGGTCAGTAAGTAAACCTGCTAAGGCCCGTACGTGTCATATATTGGAATGTTGGATTCTAATGGTTTCTCAATGAACGATGAGTCTCAGGAGATTCGTATAGACACGTAGGTATTTATATCGGATAAACACTGAACGACTCACTGAAGATTCTTAATAGATGGTATACCAACGTCTATAAGAGTCTTCTCGGGTTGAGTGAGCATGGTGATCCTTCAACTTGAGATACGACTGTGGATATATGAGGTATCCTCCACACTTTGATGGCAATCACGTCACCAATCTATTAAAATCATACCTTCGCCTGTTCGTTGGGTGTGGACTGATCCTCACGATATTATGTGCGTATCAAGATAGGATCCGTCAGTTCTATGTACAGAGCATAGGTATCCATTATGGAGTTAGCAATCTGTTAAATCCATGGGCCCGTGGTACACTGTAGAAATCAGTTCTAAGTGTTATTTAAGAGATTGATAATAGAATCGTCGATGGGATTATAACTAAAGAGATTTGACGTTTATATCTATATCTCTGGGATAATCCGGATACCTATGACAGAAGGATTATACGTATGCAGTGACCTCGATTTGTATGGTTAAGAGATTTTATTTGTGTTCATCATAATTTACGGGTGGGTAGATTATGGACACGAAATTGGATTTCGTGACGGATATGCCTAAACCTAGAGAGTCTCACTAATGAGATATACTCGTAGGGCACTGGGGCAACTTTTATAAATAATACTGATTATTTATACGTCGTTTAACGGTTAAATGAAGATACATACTTTTGAGATAATTTCGGCCATTTATTAAATGTCGAATTTTGATATTTGATATTTATTATTAATATATGTATTTTGATTATTAATGTAAATATAATACATATATTTGAGATATTTGTATTTAATTATTTAATTATTCAAATGTTGAATAATGGAATTAATTAAATATTTAATATCTTATTTACTTATTTAAGTAAAATCAATGGCATTTTTTTTATTTGATAAAGTGGCCAATTTTGATTGGTTTAATTGGCATGATTTAATTGGATGGTTTGTGATAAACTTTAATTTGATTAATGGTTTTACACCACAAAAATAATTAAATCATTTTCCAATTATTTGAAACAAAATTGAAAATTATATGGCCATAATTTTTTCCACTTATTCGGTAATTTAAGGGAAATTATATAAGCCTTGTTTTCTTTTTGTTTCATCATTCTAAGAACCCTAAAAATCAAATATAAAAGAGAGAAAGAGAGCAAAGGAGAAAAAAGAAGAAAAGCTTTATAAATCAAACATTTTAAGTAAGTTTTTCTTACTTTTCTTTACATGAAAAATATTTCTAGCATACTAAGGCTTGATTGAAAGATGAAAGCATGTATGATTATTTAGAATGCTTAAAATGGTTTATAAAGCTTTCTTTTACCATTTTGATGGCTAGTTGCCATCTAGAGTCTTTTAGCCACTCATGATTGATCTAGAATTATTCCTGAGCTATTTCATGATGGTGAGGCTTTATTGGTGTTGTGAGAATTGAATTAAAGATTGAATTTAATTAATTTGGTGTTAATTTTGGTAATTTGTGAAATTATAAAATTAGGGTTTTTAACCTTAACCAAATTTGGTGTTTTTCATAGATGTGATGCGATTTAGTGTATATATGATGTTTATTAAATTTGGGAATTTTTGGATTTGATCTTGGCATGTTTTGAACAAAAGGACCAAAATATAAATTCTTGAAAATTGAAGGACCATTCGGCATTAAGAAGAAAATTTTCTTGAGTTGAAAAATTGTATTTTCATGTATAAGACATGAATAAATCATTTTGGGATTGATTTGGAATCAATTAGAATTGTATTTGACAATTTTGGACTAAAATGATAAAAATACAAAGTTTTGGGGCAAAACGATAATTACTGGAAAAATCTGATTTTTGGGTAAAAATTTCAGTTTTTATGTATTGAGTAATTTAAATAAATTAGTTTATTTTAATTACCAAAGAAAAATAATTGAAATCGGAAAATTTTGATTTTCCGCGTTCCGCTACGTTTACCCGAATTACCGCCCGAAACCCCAACAATGAACGAGAAGCATTCATGGGAAAATTCCCATATCGCGACGCAAGGCCAATTTATGGTCTTGATTTCATTCTCTCATACACAATTTTTTCAATACTTCCTCCAAACATTTACACAAACAAATATCCTCAATAAGTGTCCTATAACATCATCAATATCAACTTCAAATACTCTTTAATCCCATTGCTCTTATCATCTCTTATACCATTAAGATTTTCCAAAAATGGACACTTAATTCTATAACTGATTTGGAGATGCTACCGGCAGGGAATATGTCGTCTTATCCTCCTAAGCCTCTGACTTCTGACTGTAAACAACTATGATACTCATTTCAATTGCAATAACTGATAGAGACTAATGCCCAAAATCATGTCATAGTACACAAATAGTTCTCATACGACTAGACGTACAACTAACAACAAATCAAAACTTTATACACATCTTTAGTATAAAATTGTTTGGACTGAACTTTACTTAACTCGATTGACTAGGTCTCTGACTGGTAGACTCAGACCCTCTAGTGACTACAACAATATCCGTCATCCCGAGCTCGTCCTATGAGGATACCTGTAAAACAAGGAAACTTGGAGTTGGGGGTTTGATCGTTGTACGATCCAAGTGAGTGGACAAAAAACTGAAATACTGATATAAAATCATTTGGTTCTAATACTAGTGTTTCAGAAGTAACTTTATATGAAAACTCTTTTTCTAAAAACTTCACCTGAAATCTCTTTTACAAAACTTTTCTTTCTGGAATCTACTTTAGAAAATCTGGTTTCTAAAAACTATTTCTAAAATCTAATTTCTGAAAACTAATCTATCTCTGAAAACTTAACGTATGGGGGCGTTACGTATCGCCGTCCCCCCATACGCCAAACTAGACATAGGAGTGCAAATCCATGACTTTGGGCCATTACATATTGTCATTCCCCAAAGCATGCCACTACAGTCCCTGAAACTGGTGGTTTTGGGGCGTTACATATCGTTGTTCCCAAAACCACAGAACTAGAACTGGGGGTGTGGTGTTGGACGATTATGACCCATAGCGTCACTATTTGTACAGATCACGGTGTTGTTGTACAAATTAACTACGTGAGAAATGAGATTGCTCTCTTATCATTGTGATTAGATCACTTAGATGTATAAATGATATGAGGTCCCTATGATTAGTTCCTGGATTGAGAATGATATGAGACAATATCAGTCCACGAAGGATTAATTATTAAATCTCCCTAATCAGAGCATTGTCGAGATTGGATATCGATAAATGTGTAAAAGACTAGTATTACATTTGTGCGTGTTGTGAGGGCACAAACGGCATAGTTCTCATATATTTGGGTATAGGATACTCATGCAAGTGTAATAGGAGGTTGAGTTTTACCGATGGTACGGGAAAGAGCTTCGCTCTGGATAGACCCCCTCGGAATTCCATTGGAAGTATGACTATGTGTCTATGGAAGTCCGAAATCAGGGTAGGTATATTTGGTCTTAACCTGAGACTTGCACCGCTAATACTTACGACAATCAATATACATTGGTTTTGGTCATCCAGGGCTTTTAACCGGTTTCTGTGTACGCCTCTTCTGGGTATATCGAGAATCGTAGTGTGTTGGGTGTGATGTCAAGACGGAAGTGTCACTCCAGTCATATGGAGATGATGGTCAAGTAGGATACGGTACTAATACTCTTAAGTACTGCAGTCATCAGGATAAAATGACAAGGTCATGTTTATCCGATTATAGAGACTAGTTACCAGACATCCGACATGTGCTTTGTACGGGGCAGACACAATTCCAGCCCCAGGCCTAGCACGTGATCATCCGATACTGGATCGACATACGCAATACTACGTATACTACGCCTGATATAAATCCTTATATTCCTGTAAGGATATTTCTGGAGAATTGGGTAGGCATGGCACTTTGCTAGAAGCCAACCTTGTCTTGTAAATCGGTAAAACGTAGTACTAGGTACTTACGTGTTCGGATAGTCCGACGACCGAATTTACTACCAACATATCCGGGGATCTCATTGGTCGCTTCCCAAAGATTCACCGATGACGTATGACTCACACTTTTATTAATTTGGGATTAATTAGAAGATAGAGAAAATTAATCTGGGATTAATTGCGGAGATATTTTATCTGGGATAAAATATCATTTAAAGTGAGATAACGATTACTTTGGAATTAATCGATAAATTAATATATTCGATATATTAAACGAAATTGGATTTCGATGCGGAATTAAAATTAGATTTTAATTCGGGCGAACGAGTTAATTTAGAATTAATTCGTTAGCGATGTGAATAGTGATTTCGCTAGGCATAATCATTTAATTGCGTCGCAATGGAAAATTCGTTAATTTTGAATTAGCGAACCCGAGCCCGAGATTGTTTGTGAGCACATTCGCATTTTGAATTCAAGTGCGGCACGCAAGTCAAATCAAGCGTCAAATCGCAAGTCGCATCAAGCGTCAAATCATTAGTCACTTTGAGTGATGTGACAACTTGTCACTTGATTTGATTGATTGATGTGAGTTGATGGAAGTTGATGGAAAGCATTTGATGGATTTGAAAGACATTTATCATTATTTTATTAATGATTTTTGACTTTCAAATTAAGTGTATTAGATACACTTTTCTTCCAACAACACACACAATTCGTCTCTCTCTCTCTTATTCATTTTGGAGCCAAAAACTCCTTTCTCTCTCTCTCGGCCATTTGGCCATTTTCTTCACTGGTTTTTCTGGGCAGAAACCGTGAGATGGGATGCAAAAGTGTGGCGATTTTGTGGCAAAATCGTTAAGAGCTAGCACTCCGAGAGACATGCGAAGGTGATAGGGAAGTCCACCCATGAGCTTGGAATCATTTGACGAAGCTTGGAGATCGACGAAAGACATCAATGGCGATTTCATGGAGGAAGATGAAGACCGAAAATGGTGATGACAGAAGCTGAACTGCCATGACCATGACAGTGGGCAGAAAATCAAGTTTTTGTTGCCTCGCGCGTCGCTCAACCGATCGATGTGAGTATTCCGCAACTCCCTCGTTGTATTCGCACTTGTTTCATGCTTGTTTAATGATCTTGGGAGGCTTAGAAATCTCAAACAATGGTATCTATGAGCAAGGTTGAGCATGAAAATGATTTAGGGCTTAAAATTGGGTAAATTGTATTTGAGCATGATTTAATGAAATTGAATGATTTATTATGCTTAAAACATGTTTAATTGAAGATTGATTGGATCAATTTCATGAAATTATGATTGGATAATTTTGCCCAAATAATTAGGCTTGGCCGAATTGAACTATGCCGTAAATGTCTTGGATTTTTTGTTTCGTTGATCATTGGATGAGTTGGAAAAGATTGGAAATGTTGATTTAATGTCGATTGAGGATTTAATTGGATTGAAACCGAATCAGACATAAAATCACCACATGGCCGAGACATATATAGCATATTATGGGTTTGATTTTTTGTTAAATTGTGTTGGACATGATTTAATGTTGATAAGCATGATTAATTATTCTAATTTGGTGTTTTGGAAATATTAATTTGGTTAATTAATAATGTTATACACTTTAGGTAATTTAATTGAGAAATTTGGAATTTTTCGAATTAAATTATTTGGGCTTAAATTGGATTTGGGCTTGTAGTGTTGTTATTAGGCTTATTGGGCTTGGTTGTACTAAGTTGGGTTTAGGCAAAATTGGTTGGATCCAATTGGGCCCAAAACCGCCTCCGTAAAGCCCAAATGCGACTAATGGACCTTTAAAGTTTAATTCGGCCTAATGGGCCTAAATTGATTTCTTGGCTTATGGGTAATTCCTGGATTGGACTTTGGTTTTGGGTTTGACCCGAGTTGACCAAAAGTCCATGCCTTAAAGAAATTAATTAAAAGCCCATTGGACTTTAATAAATTGACGTTGGACGTTAATCGGGCTTTGAGACCCGTAACGATTAAATTTGGAATTTAAATCGTAAAGGTTTATTAATAAAGTGTAGTATTTAATTTGGAATTAAATAGCGAATTAGTATTAAATACAAATGAATTGGATTTAAATTTGGGAATTTGGGAATTCGAGAATTCGTAATTTAAATACTTATTCGCAAAACGAGTTTGACTTGAGCAAAATCAAATCATTGTTTGAACATTGAATGGTCATTAATTATCAAATTAATTAATTTGATTAGATTGATTGATAACATGCTTTTGTGAATACATGGTTGCGATGCATGAATAATGTATATCAGATGGATACTAGTTGGGTGGGGCAATTTTAGATATTGTTGTAATAAATTTGATTTATTAATTGGACCTGCGAGTCCAGCCTTATTACCTCCTTATTCTTTGTATTCTCTTTTCACCTATTCCCCTCAATCTAAATGAGGTTTCTTTAGAAGTGTAGTGTAACGGGTAGAAGTGATACATGTGCTAGCGGGAGAGAGAAAGGGAGATATTTGATCTAGGATCAATGTGTAAAGTATCCATCCGCATATCATTATTATTTAATTTATACGCGCTTTATTATGTGCTTAGAATGCATGTTTAAGGGTGTATGATGATGAGACCTTAACAAAGATAATAAATTGGTTGCCAATTTGCACGCGAAAAACCCTCGCAAAATATTAAGCGTTTTTCCTTCCATTGAGTGATTCTCACTAAAGATCCGAGACTGGCATTGGTTTGTTTGCCAAAATCAAGGCCTTTGTCCGTCGAGGATGTGTTTGAATCACGAGAGCTTTGTTCCATATCAGTGTCTTGTCCAAGTTGTGGTTTGTTGGCCAAAGTCAAGACCATTTCTTATCCATCGACATTGATTACGAAGCTTTCCATGGTCAATGGATCGCGCTTAACTGGGATCACTAAGTTTGTTGTGCCAAAGCCAAGGCTTAGTTGATTCAGAGGAAAAAGGTTAGGTAATATAATGGATATATTGGCATATATAAGATATATGTTTCGGACTTGGATATCCCCCTACTGGATCTAGGAATTGGATTGGATCCAATTGATCTTAGAGATCTACCTAGTTAATTATCATACAATTTGTTGGCCAAGTCAAGATTGTGTGATTTAACAGGATCCTAGCCCACTAGGAAACACGGTTCCCGAGTACTCGACAGAGGGTTAGAGGCTCGCCGAAAAATAGTGGGAGGCAAGAATTAAATTTGCAATATTCGTTTAATTACTTGCCATACGCGCTCAAACAAATATCATTCGTCAAATGAATTAAATGTTAGTTGGACTAATATTTAAATGTTGTTTTAATAAATAGTTGGACTATATTCAAACAATTTAATTTATAGTTGATTAAATAGTTGGACTATTATAATCAAGATAAAATTGAAAGATTGACATTTAAAACATAATCCTAGGGAAAATGTATTTAAATGGTTTAATTTTCAAAATTGAGAATAAATTTCAGGATGGTCCTGGAAAAATAATAAGTTACTTTATTTGATAAAATAACATATTAGGCCTAAGCCCGGAGTTAAGCAAATAGTATAGCATAATCTTTGGAAAATTAATGTGATGATAACTTTAGTGCTTAATCCATTATACTTACCGCAGTAGGCTCCTTGATTTCTTTGTCAGAATTAAGGGTTAGATCCTTAAAGTATGATAATGAAATTGAAGGATCTTCATAAATCTATACTTAGATTTTAGAAGTACTAAATTGCAATAAATAACTCTTGGAGAGTTAATGACTATTCTCAATGAGACAAAGTCAAAGTTTGTAATTGGCAAGTAGCGTAAGGCGCACCTTACTTCGATATTCTAGAAGGCCAAGGCTTGGCCGAAGGCTTCTAGAATGTGAAAAGAGCAAAAGCAAAATCATTATAATCTTCTTGGAAGATAAAGGACATATCCCAAAAATGTCTGCCTAAAATGTGGCAAACGAGATCGCGGAAGCGTGACTACCGTTTGGACAAAGCAGACATGAAGGAATTGAAGACTGGGCAAGGATCTGACTTCAAATATGTTTGTCAACATTATGTTCACTACTAGTATTAAAATTAGATTTAAATACTTATTGTGGTACATGAGTATATACTGATGTTTAAAATCTGCTATGAGCAGGATACTAACTTTAGATTGAGATTTGATCTGCGAATTGAAAATGGGACGAAAGTCGCTGTTTTAACCGTAGATACCTAAATTTAGGAACTACCTTCGGGTGTGTATCTAAATTTGGAAACTGTTATAATGTAACTAGTTTGACTAGAAACATTATCTCTATATTAGTGTTTAACCCGCTGTGGGTGAACCTTTATATTCTAGAACACTAAAGTGTTTCATTATATAAAGATGATATTGAGATAAACACATTTGATGTGAAATAACAACATTTATATTTTGAATATAAATAAATCTCAAACATATAACATGATAAACAAACAGCTCAAACTGATTTGATCAGAAGAGACTTTATTTGTGGCATTTTGTCTGGGACACAACTAAAACAAGAATCGTATATCCACACTTTTGAAGAGTGGGTAGTCGGACTGATTGATTCTAGTCAAATAAAGTCTACGAATCTAGTTAAGTGGGCAAAGTGCCTAAAACACCTTTACTCGGAAAAAGTGTAATTGCCACCGATCTGTTATCCCTAGTTCATAGTGAAGCAAGTGGGCCCATGTCTAGCTAGGCTAGAGGTGGATATGAATGTTTCGTGACCTTTACGGATGTGGCAATCGCGTTATGGTTATATGTTTCTTTTGAAGAACACAAATCAGAAACTTTTAAAGTTTCGACACGAAATAAACATACAGATCGGATAAAGCATTAAACTGTCACGGTTAGACCGTAATGGAAAATACTTAGCAATAAGTTTCTAATATACTTGAAAGAGTATAGTATTCTTTCAATGAGGACTCCTCCCGGAACACGTCAAATTTGACGGTGTGTCCGAACTGAGTAACCGAATTTTGTTGGACATGATAAGGTTAATCAGGAGTCGCTCTGTGCTACCATTTCCTTCAACGGATAAGCATAAACAGTGCAGAACTTATTTAGAATAAGGTTCCATTAAAATCTGTTTGACAGATTTCATATTAGATATGAACAGGAAAGAAATCGGGTTTCTCATTCCTGAAAATTTGGGAATGCTGGGCACATGTTTGGATGATACCAAACTAAAACCCAAATTGGATAAGTGCCAAATTATAGGTTATCCTAGGGATACCAAAGTATTGTACTTATACAACTTACAAGAGAACAATGTAATTGTTGCTCGCCATGCGGTTTTCCTTTGAGGAATATCGATATGCAGTGGTAAGTGGGAGGATAGTAAAACTCGATGAAAATCAGAGTAATACTATTACAGACACCGATTCCTTAATGGAACATAAATAGTTCATCAAGGATGAAACTATTCCAATAATCTTCAAATACACAAGAACCGCGTAAGTCGGAGAGAATCAGAAAACAACCTGGGGTATGGGTTTCTGATCTCATCCCATAAAGATGTCTATCTTATTAAGGAATACCAACTGACTACATATGAGGAAGTGATACAAGGTATCGACTCCCTGTTATGGCAAAGTGCCATGAATCCGAAATGGATTCCATGTATATCAACTATGTTTGGATACTAGTTGATGTACAGCGAAGCATTGTGCCTATTGGTACTTTATTAGTCTTCAAGGAAGACATACATGGAAGGCAACATACCAACGTACTAAGCTAGGCTTGTAGCGGAAAGGTATCGTTATCAATATTGTGTTGATTACGATTCAACCTTTTACCTGTTGCCACGGTAAATCCATTTGGATAATGCTTGCAAATGTTGTACATTTCATTCATGAAATATGTCAGCTGAACGGGAAAATCGATTTCCTTAAAAGGAAACCTTTTGGAGGATGTTTACAATATCTTGTCGGTTTTGTCGTACCAAAACTAGTGAACAAGGTTTGCAGGTTAATCGATCCATGTTTAGATTGATGCAAGCATAAGGTTCTTGGAATTATCGTTTTGATGTAATCATAATGATTTCTGATTTAATTCAAAACGAAATGATTCTTCTGTATATAAGAGGGTTAGTGAGAGCGCACTGACAGTGGTTGTCCTATAAATAATGAAAATATGTCATTTCTAGGAAATGAAATTCCCATAATAAACAATCAGTGAAAGCTTGGCTTTCGATAAAACTCTCCGAGAAATTGTACATTGAAAAATGTACGCGACCTGGTGTCTCATACGCTTTGAGCATATGGATTCACAAATAGGCCAATCCAAGAGATAGTCACTGGATTGATGTTAAGAACATCCATTAGTATCTTAGAGAACTAAGAATGCTGCCTTAATCTGTGGAGAATGAGAACTTGAAGTGACTGGGATCACTACTGTAAGTTTCCTAAACCGATAAAATGACTATAAGTCGTAAATTGTACTATACAGTTTGAATAACGGAACAGTGAGCTGGAAATCTTCCAAGCAAGATACTGTTACCGAATAAACAACAAATGCGGGTTATTGCTACAGTTGAGGTAGCAATAGAAGCCTTATAGGTCGACAACAAATCTAATTAGATTAGATATAATTCTGTTAGCAGCTGATCTAGGCTGCAGCGCATGCTAAAGAATTAATGGTCTCATCAACGATCCAGATACATTCTTCGATATTCATCTGATTCATTCGGATCATACATCGTGGCGAGGTGACGATCGAATAAATCGCATCAGACGATAATCATACAAATCCACTAACGAAAGCATTTCTCAACAGTTTGAGCCAACCGTACATAGTTCGGGTGTTAAACACTCGAGTGACTGGCTATAGGCCAAGTGGGAGATTGTTGGACAATTATGACCCATAGCGTCACTATTTGTACAGATCACGGTGTTGTTGTACAAATTAACTATGTGACAAAGGAGATTGCTCTCTTATCATTTGTGATTAGATCACCTAGATGTATAAATGATATGAGGTCCCTATGATTAGTTCCTCGATTGAGAATGATATGAGACAGTATCAGTCTACGAAGGATTAATCATTAAATATCCCTAGTCAGAGCATTGTCGAGATTGGACATTGATAAATGCGTAAAAGACTAGTATTACACTTGTGCGCATTGTGAGGGCACAACCGGTATAGTTCTCATATATTTAGGTATAGGATACTCATGCAAGTGTAATAGGAGGTTGTGTTTTACCGATGGTACGGGAAACAGCTTCGCTCTGGATAGACCCCCTCGGAATTCCATTGGTAGTATGACTATGTGTCTATGGAAGTCCGAAATCAGGGTAGGTGTATTTGGTCTTAACCTGAGACTTGTACCGCTAATACTTACGACAATCAATATACTTTTGTTTTGGTCGTCCAGGGCTTTAACCGGTTTCTCTGTACACCTCTTCTGGGTATATCGAGAATCATAAAGTGTTGGGTGTGATGTCAAGACGGAAGTGTCACTCCAGTCATATGGAGATGATGGTCACGTAGGATACGGTACTAGTACTCTTAAGTACTGCAGTCATCGGGATAAAATGACAAGGCCATGTTTATCCGATTATAGAGACTAGTTACCAGACACCCGACATGTGCTTCGTACGGGGCAGACACAATTCCAGCCACAGGCCTAGCACGTGATCATCCGATACTGGATCGACATACGCAATACTACGTATACTACGCCTGATATAGATCCTTATATTCCTGTAAGGATATTTCTGGAGAATTGGGTAGGCATGGTGCTTTGCTAAAAGCCAACCTTGTCTTGTAAATCGATAAAACGTAGTACCAGGTACTTTCGTGTTCGGATAGTCCGACGACCGAATTTACTGCCAACATATCCGGGGATCTCATGGGTCGCTTCCCGAAGATTCACCGATGACGTATGACTCACACTTTTATTAATCTGGGATTAGTTAGAAGAGAGAGAAAATTAATCTGGGATTAATTGTGGAGATATTTTATCTGGGATAAAATATCATTTAAAGAGGTATAACGATTAATTTGGAATTAATCGATAAATTAATATATTCGATATATTAAACAAATTGGATTTCGACGAGGAATTAAAATTAGATTTTAATTCGGGCGAACGAGTTAATTTAGAATTAATTCGTTAGCGATGTGAATAGTGATTTCGCTAGGCATAATCATTTAATTGCGTTGCAACGGAAAATTCGTTAATTTGGAATTAGCGAACCCGAGCCCGAGATTGTTTGCGAGCGCATTTGCATTTTGAATTCGAGTGCGGCACACAAGTCAAATCAAGCGTCAAATCGTAAGTCGCATCAAGCGTCAAATCATTAGTCACTTTGAGTGATGTGACAACTTGTCACTTGATTTGATTGATTGATTTGAGTTGATGGAAGTTGATGGAAAGCATTTGATGGATTTGAAAGACATTTATCATTATTTTATTAATGATTATTGACTTTCAAATTAAGTGTATTAGATACACTTTTCTTCCAACAACACACACAATTCGTCTCTCTCTCTCTTATTCATTTTTGAGCCAAAAACTCCTCTCTCTCTCTCTCGGCCATTTGGCCATTTTCTTCACTGGTTTTTCTGGGCCGAAACCGTGAGATGGGAAGCAAAAATGTGGCAATTTTGTGGCAAAATCATCAAGAGCTAGCACTCCGAGAGACATGAGAAGGTGATAAGGAAGTCCACCCATGACATTGGAATCATTTGACGAAGCTTGGAGCTCGACGAAAGACATCAATGACCGATTTCATGGAGGAAGATGAAGACCGAAAATGGTGATGACAGAAACTGAACTACCGTGACCATGACAGTGGGCAGAAAATCAAGTTTTTGTTGCCTCGCGCGTCGCTCAACCGATCGATGTGAGTATTCCGCAACTCCCTCGTTGTATTCGCACTTGTTTTATACTTGTTTAATGATCTTGGGAGGCTTAGAAAACTCAAACATGTGGATCTATGTTACCCTTCAAGCTTTGAAACTAAGATCTAAGGACATCTGTCATCCCTAGTCCTGAACTAGGGTCTGGGGGCGTTACGTATTGTCGTCCCCGAGTCCTCTACATGTGCACATGTTCTCGGTCCTTCAATTCAAACCTGAATCAAGTTACATACTGAGGTGGATTTTTCCCCCATGCCTCGAGAAACCATAAAATCAATATCTTAAAACATTTCTTTTCTCAAACGTAACTTTTCATGAAAATAATTGTAATGAAAATCATCTAACGCCTTATAGCATAAAAATATATGTCTGAAACGAAAAATAACAAAATAAAAGTCAATTTAAGAGAAGAGTGTCCACTCACTGTGTTGAAGTTCTGTTAGCCTTTCATCACTTTACAGAAGAACTTGTGGTCCCTGCGATGATCTATCATCGATAATTTCGATTAGAAAATGGACTAAGAATGTATAGATTGGAATTAAGCTAAAATTTCATATTCAAATAAGGGCTATCACTCTACGACATATAGCACATATACCATGACGTAATTTATACGTATGGGTTAATACGAGACTTATAAGTAGCCTCTAACGCGTTCGATGAAACTAGAATGGCTTGAAACTAATTTGGGCAATTATTGGTTCACGCATCGTGACGCAAGGCAGTGCGCGTCACGACGCGAAACATCCAGAAACGTGCCCAAATTTTTTTCGTGCGCGTCGTGACGCATAAACCTTTTGTGCCACGACACGTAATGAATGTTAGGGTTGGTTCTCTGAATGCCAATTTCTTATGTATTTCCCTGTATATACTTTTGTATATATTTTATTAAAGAATAAAATAAACAGTTTCTATAATATAAATTCTTTTATTATATGGTAAGGACGTAAATGACCATAGAGTGATTGGTTATAATATAGTTGCAAAAGCGTCGCAACTGACATTGAGCAGTATCATAACAGTATCATTCTTTAACTGTTCCTGGTCAAGGTTTACAATTACTTAGTCAGTAAGTAAACCCGCTGAGACTGGTACGTGTCGTATACTGGAACGTTGGATTCTAATGGTTTCTCAATGAACCATGAGTCTCAGGAGATTCGTATAGACACGTAGGTATTTATATCGGATAAACACTGAATGACTCAAGGAAGATTCTTAATAGATGGTATACCAACGTCAATAAGAATCTTCTCGGGTTGAGTGAGCATGGTGATCCTTCAACTTGAGATACGACTATGGATATCTGAGGTATCCTCCACACTTTGATCGCAATCACATCACCAATCTATTAAAATTGTACCTCCGCCTGTTCGTTGGGTGTGGACTGATCCTCACGATATCCTGTGTGTATCAAGATAGGATCCGTCAGTTCTGTGTACAGAGCATAGGTATCCATTATGGAGTTAGCAATCTGTTAAATCCATGGGCCCGTGGTACACTGTAGAAATCACTTCTAAATGTTATTTAAGAGATTGCTAATAGAATCGTCGATGGGATTATACCTAAAGAGATTTGACGTTTATATCTATATCTCTGGGATAATCCAAATACCTGTGACAGAAAGATTATACGTATGCAGTGACCTCGATTTGTATGGTTAAGAGATTTTATTTGTGTTCATCATAATTTACGGGTGGGTAGATTATGGACACGAAATTGGATTTCGTGATGGATATGCCTAAACCTAGAGAGTCTCACTAATGAGATATACTCGTAGGGCACTGGGCAAATTTTATAAATAATATTGATTATTTATACGTCGTTTAACGGTTAAACGAAGATACATGCTTTTGAGATATTTTCGGCCATTTATTAAATGTCGAATTATGATATTTGATATTTATTATTAATATATATATTTTGATTATTTAATGTAAATATAATACATATATTTGAGATATTTGTATTTAATTATTTAATTATTCAAATGTTGACTAATTGAATTAATTAAATATTTAATACCTTATTTACTTATTTAAGTAAGATAAATGACATTTTTTTATTGGATAAAGTGGCCAATTTTGATTGGTTTAATTGGCATGATTTAATTGGATGGTTTGTGATAAACTTTAATTTGATTAATGGTTTTACACCACAAAAATAAATAAATCATTTTCCAATTATTTGAAACAAAATTGAAAATTATATGGCTATAATTTTTTCCACTTATTCGGTAATTTAAGGGAAATTATTTATGCCTTGTTTTCTTTTTGTTTAATCAATCTAAGAACCCTAAATATCAAATATAAAAGAGAGAAAGATAGCAAAGGAGAAAAAGGAAGAAAAGCTTTGAAAATCAAGCATTTTAAGTAAGTTTTTCTTACTTTTCTTTACATGAAAAATATTTCTAGCATACTAAGCTTCAACATGTGTAGCCTAGTTTGTTCTCTACTCTTTTATGAATGTGATTTGATGATTTGGGGCTTGATTGAAAGATGAACGCATGTATGATTATTTAGAATGTTTAAATGGTTTATAAAGCTTTCTTTTACCATTTTGATGGCTAGTTGTCATTCTAGAGTCTTTTAGCCACTCATGATTGATCTAGAATTGTTCCTGAGCTATTTCATGATGGTGAGGCTTGATTGATGTTGTGGGAATTGAATTAAAGTATTGAATTTAATTAATTTGGTGTTAATTTGTGAAATTATAAAATTATGATTTTTAACCTTAACCAAATTTGGTGTTTTTCATATATGTGATGTGATTTAGTGTATATATGATGTATATTAAATTTGAGAATTTTTGGATTTGATCTTGGCATGTTTTGAACAAAAAGGACCAAAATATAAAGTCTTGAAAATTGAGGGACCATTCGGCATTAAGAATAAAATTTTCTTGAGTTGAAAAATTATATTTTCATGTATAAGACATGAATAAATCATTTTGGGATTGATTTGGAATCAATTATAATTGTATTTGACAATTTTGGACTAAAATAATAAAAATACAAAGTTTTGGGGCAAAACGATAATTACTGAAAAAATCTGATTTTTGGGTAAAAATTTCAGTTTTTATGTATTGAGTAATTGATTTCATTCTCTCATACACAATTTGTTCAATACTTCCTCCAAACATTTACACAAGCAAATATCCTCAATAAGTGTCCTATAACATCACCAATATCAACTTCAAACACTCTTTAATCCCGTTGTTCTTATCATCTCATAAAACCATTAAGATTTTCCAAAAATGGACACTTAATTCTATAACTAATTTCTCTCCTTGTCAATCACCAATACACAATCCTTAACATGTCACTAATATAAACATATGCTTATATTATCAAGATTTCACAATTTAAATTTGGGTCAAGTTGTCTTACCTCTTCTTTTGTGTATTTCCTCATATTTCAAGGTTTTATGGATGCCAAACCTTCTTGCCTCATCCTTCTTTTCTCTTTCTTCTTTCCTTCTTTCCCTTTTCTTCTTTTTCTTCTCCTCTGCTTCTTTTTCTTCTTCTTCTTCTTCCTCTTCCTTCTCTCACGTTTTTCTCACTTCATTCTTTCCTAATTTTAGGAAACCTTAAATAGTGCTCTTTATATTTACATGGGGTTGTTTGATATTTGGAAGGATGCAGAAAAAAGTGGAAATATTGGAGACTTTTCTAGATAAATCTGTGGTACTATTCATCCTTATTTTTTATATGTATTTTTGACTTGTACGAGAAATCAAACCATACCTAAATGATCGAATCCTGGGCTAGCGCGAAATGGCTTTCTCTGATAGGGGCTCACTTCTTCAAGCTCCGATTGCTGCTTTTCATTTTGATATGAGTAGCTTATGTTGGCATATTCTAATAAGGATTGCCTTATTCCGAATTCAATAGCAACTGGCGGTCTTTCCTTCTTGCTAAGAGCTTCTTTGCCCACTTCTATTACTTTTTAATTGCCTATCATGATACCTATTTTCACAAATACCTAGACGATTCCCGCTCGTCCGCCTCTAAGTCCGCTTCACAGTCAGCTGGTTCGAGTTTGGAAAACTGTTCAACGCAAAAGTTATAGATCTTGACCTTATCTTTCTAACGATATAAAATTCATAAAAATCACAGTTCGTATGAGAAAGTTACGGCCCAAACACTGTAGGTTGTTCGGAGTGAAATATTGTACGATCATGTATCGAAACTTCGAGGAATATTGGTTGTCCCCCAAGGTCACTTCATGAGTCTGTATATGTTCAATATAATTTATATTATGAATATTCATCCCAGAATGAAACGGTAGTCGAGATTATTGGTCGAAAATGTTACCAATTGTTACAATATGATACTGATTTTATTATGAGGAAAACTACTTTCTTACCTATGTTGTATTTGTATACATAAAGTTCATCGACATTCTATTTAAAATAATAAGATTTGATCGTAGTATCAAACCTTATGTTTCAAGATCAAGATGATTGCTTGAGTCTATAAATGGATTTTTACACTTGAAATTTTTTTCTTTTGACATTAGGACATGAATCCTTCTGGTTGCATCATATAAATTCTCTCATCAAGACCATCATTCAAGAATGTGGTATTGATGTCCATTTGCTATATGTCATAGCCTAAATATGCAGTAATTGAGAGTAAAATTCAAAGTAACTTAAGCATAGCTATTTGTGAGAAATTTTCCTCATAGTAAACTCTATCTTTTTAGTCATAAACTTTCTCACTAGCTTTGCTTTAAAGGTCTGAACCTTCCCATCCAATCACCTTATATACTTGTAGATTTGTTTGCATCTAATAGAATTTATATCATCTAGTAGATTTACAAGTTTCCAATCTAAGTTAGAGTATATGAACTTCATCTTTATATCAGTGGCTCTAAGTTATTATTCCTTATCGAAATCATCCATTGCAAGATAATATGTCAATGGATCATCTAAAGTGTCATTAGAGATGACAACTTAAGCCTCTCCTAGACCCAAGTAGTGGTATGGTTATCGTACAAGCCTTACACTTCTTATAGGTGGTACATCATTCTGATGAGAAATTTTCTTACTATCAGATGTGGTTGGAACTATGTTCTTGTCAGCAATTGTTGTTGACTGCATGTTGGTCGAATCAGAAAGTAACTCGTCGAGTACTATTTTACTACGAGGTTTGAATTCTTTATATAATTGTCCTCAAGAAAAGTAGTATTTATACTTTATTTTCTTTAAGACTATAAAATAATCCACTCCTAATTTCTTTGGGGTATTGTGGGAACACAGAAACTGGGCGACGCATGTTGTTCCGAGCTCGCGGCCCGATTGGGAGTACGGAGTAGTCCGCGGGGGACTAAACCGGAGAATAATGGAGTCACCACCCGGTGTGAACCGGGACAAAGATTTAAGGTCGCACTCACCCCTCGCAAGGGAAGACCTCAAACCGTTGGGTTCGGAACGGTCCTTTACTTATGCCACTTGTAATAAAATGATTTATGCAATAATCTAACCAAGCCTAAGCAACATATTTTTCCAAATGTACAATAATCCTAAATTCACATACGTGAAGATGAAGTTTGCATCTAAATTTGTATAGAACCTATGTCCAAGTTTGCATGCTTTCAAAAATACATCATTATAACGGCAAGCATTCATGAATACAGAAATGCAAATAAATCATAGTGATACTAGCATGCGATATCAAAATGACGGTAAATATGCAATTTCACATTGATAGACACAGAAGCGCAAACAAATAACATTCGAAATTTAAATGACGAATAATAAATAAATCAAAGCAACATAAACCAAAAGAATGTGCCGTTTACTCAAGCGGTACGTGGAGTTGTATCCCGAGTACAGATCATACTACCGTCCATTCGGAATCGGCTATGAAATTTATGTCCGGGTTTCCATCCGATATACCGCAAGAGTTGACACATCTTTCATTTTATCCAAAGGCCACAACATACAATATTTCGTAATACATGCATATTTATCTACTCAAGGGCCACAACATGCATTTTAACATAATAATCATGCGAATAATACTCAATAAATAATAAAAATAAAACTGAAACAAGTGTGAAAAATACCTTCAGGTCTAACCTTTTTTGCCGACTTTCGGACTTGCGTTTCGCGGAGATCGGAAGGGTTAAAGCTCCTCACTTTTCCGTTTCACTGGCTTAGCGTCTTAGCTCGCTATTTCGCTGTTTTGCTTTTTGTTTGACCTCTGTTTGGCTGCTGTTTTCTATGTGTTTCTGCTTACTATTTTAGGTCTTCAAAGCTACTGTTTTTGCTTTTTTTTTAGAGGTCCAAAGGCTTCTGTTTTGGGGTATTTTTTTGGGTTGTTTGCTCACTGTTTTAGGGTGGTTTCTGGGTCTGTTTTAAGGGGACTGTTTCAGGTTTATTTGGGTGGCAGTGTGAGGGAATATTAGGCTGATGTGTGCATGACTTTAAGAGGATTTTGGGGCTGTTCAGGGCAGATGGCGTGATGGGCAAAGGCGTTAGGGGCAGTTGCTTACATGAAGGGCTGAGTGCGTTGCTATTATGAGAGGTCTTAGCGTGAGTGGAGGGCTTATGGTGCGCAATCTAAGTGAAGGGTTATGGTGGCTAGGGTGGCTGTGGACGTGTGGAAAGGTGGGCTGCTAAGGGCGTAGTGCGTGATGAAAGGTGTCTCGTGAGTAGGGTATTTTTGTTGAGTGTAAAGGCTTGTGAGGGGCAGGTGTCTTCTGCTTGGGGTGTAGCGTTGATGTGTTGAAGGGATGCGTGTGGCTGAGGTTTTGTGAGTGGAGGGCGCAGGTGAGGGCAGATTACGTGAGTGTGGTGAGAGTGCTTTGTGAGTGTGGTGAAATTGGTCACTGCCGAGAGAAAAAAAAAGGCCAAAAGTGTTTAGGTTTCAATGTTTGTCTTTTTCGTGAATGAGCCCCGGGAGAGGAGTGCCTTGGTTAGGGGTTGTTTATATAGAGAAGGGCTAGGGCTTCTTCTTGTCTAACAAGGAAAGGATTTTGGCATTAAAGAGAGGATTTGATTTGGTGGTGCATAAGGAAATCAATGGATTGAGGGGGTACAAATTTTGGTGAATTATGACGGTTGAATATTTGATTGGCTTGGTTTAGGAATACAATTTGTCAGATTTGGAAGTCAATATTTTTAATTGGTTATAATTGATTTTAATTAGGCATAATATTTCTTTAATTTAGTATATAATATTTTAAGTTAGGAAGTTACAATATTTTAATTTGGTATAATTATATTTTATGTCTTATTTAATTTGGTATATCAATTAATTAATATTTTATTTAGTTAATGTTTAATTTAATTAATATTTGATTTAATTTGGATGTAATTTAGGGTGATATAGGCGTGTGGGCCTCTCTTGGTGGGCTAGGTGTTGTGTTGGTTTGGTGAGTGGGCTTAGGTGGGTGGCAAGGGTTGTGGGCCAAGGTTAAAAGGTTTACGGGTTTTTTGGGCCAAAGGTGCTCTAAACGGAGGTCCAACAAGTGAGCTTGATGCTAAACAAGTGAATAAGGATCTAACGAAATACCGATTCCCTTCCGACGACCGTTTCCCACAATATCCTTAACTAAAAAGGTAGTGCCTCCAACTGAGACTCATCATCGGGTTTCACATGCAAAAATGCAATGCCTACAGTTGCCCCCACTTTGATGGGACTTGTGCAGTGTGTGACTTTGAACAATCCTATCAAAGTTATGTAATGCATTTTTACTTACCTGGCTCGTCTGCTGTCTCGAGCTGAGTTGAGTTGATTATGTTGTGAGGTGGTCCATTCTCGAACCGGGTTGATGAGAGGTGGTCTATTCTTGAATCGTTACTGTGAGGCGGTCCATTCCCGAACCGTGCTCCATTTTCGGAGTGTCATTCTTGGTTTTTTCATTCCCGAACCTTGCTCCATTATCGGATTACCATTATCGGATTGTTCATTCTCAAACTTTGTTCCATTCTCGGATTACCATTCTTGGCTTGTTCATTCTCGAACCGTACTTCATTATTGGATTGCCATTCTCGGCTTGTTCATTCTCGAACCTTGTTCCATTCTTGGACTGCCATTCTCGGCTTGTTCATTCTTGGATTGCCATTTTTGGCTTGTTCATTCTCGAACCGTACTCCATTCTTGGATTGCCATTCTCGGCTTGTTCATTCTCGAACCTTGTTCCATTCTTGGACTGCCATTCTCGGCTTGTTCATTCTTGGATTGCCATTCTCGGCTTGTTCAATCTCGAACCTTGTTCCATTCTCGGATTGCCATTCTTGGCTTGTTCATTCTCGAACCCTGCTCCATTCTCGGAGTGTCATTCCAAAGTGCCATACTCGGCCAGACTGATTCTAATAAAGATATGGGCCTCGCCCCCAGAGTGTCATACCCGGCAAAACTGATGTTGATAATGATGTGGGACTCACCCAAAACTGATACTGATGTGGGCTTCGCCCCCAAATTGGTACTGATGTGGGCTTCGCCCCCAGATTGATGTTGATGTGGGCATTGCCCTCAAACTGATGTGGGCTTCGCCCCAACACTGTTACTGATGTGGGCCTCGCCCCAAACTGGTACTGATGTGGGCCTCGCACCAACACTGTTACCGATGTGGGCCTCGCCCCAGATTAATACTGATATGGACCTCAACCCTGGGACTCATCCCTAAGACTGGTACTGATGCGGGCCTCGGCCCTAAAACTGATGATGTGGGCCTCGCCCCAACACTGTTACTGATGTGGGCCTCGCCCCAGATTGATACTGATACGGGCCTCAACCCTGGGACTCGTCCGTAAACTGCTAATGTTATATTGATGCTTCTGATTGGCTTTCATTTACCGCTTTCTCTTTTCTTCTTCAAAACCTGGGAATATAAAAAAAAACACAAAACACAAAGGAATGCAAAATATGTTACGTGTATGCATGCATGCGTGAATGAGTTTCCCATCCCGTTGGGTTAGGTCTTCTGCTAGTTCTCTTGGCAACTGCTCAATCTTCTTTTCCTCAGGCAAGCTACTGCTTCAATCTGTCTACGTTGATCGACTCGGTGAACTAATTCCCTTCCAAGTCTGATATTTTCACTGCCTCTATTTCCCAATTTCTGAATGTCTATCTTATCTTTTCTGTTTGCTTATTTCGAGGGTTCCCCGTGTTCATCACTGGATTCCATAGTACCAAGGTTGAATACTTTTCTCAAATATACTCATGTTGCAGAAGAGATTCAGCGAAATAAACATCTTTATTATCATTTAAGAAAATGGTTCGAACAGGTAGACTAAATCAATGTCTTTATTAAAAATGCAGGATTGCAATCAAATAAACCAAGGAAAATCTTCTTATTGTTTGCGGCATTGTCTTTTTTTTTTTGCAGTCTATGGTTCTTCATTACTGCCATCTTTTATCTCAATGTAAGAAGCCTGTTGGTTGAGAGTTTGGAGGACAAAGGTTTCGGATAGGCCGGAGTTGATCATGTAGGTGGGTGGTGGAACAGAGTGTTAGTTTGGTAGAGGGTTTTCTGTGTGTTAGGTTGTTATTTTCTTGGATCGGGTATTTTATGGGAATCTATGAGGTCTTGGATTTCATGCCTGAGGCGGGTACAGTTGTCGGTGTCATGGCCATGTAGCTGGTGGAAGTGACAATAAAGGTTCACATTTATGTGTGGCGGTGGGGGGTGTGGAAATGGTTTGCCTTCTAAGGGTTTCAAGAGTCATTGTCCCTACAACTTTTCAAACACCTTCGACAAAGGTCTACCAAGGTTGGAGAATTGCTTGTTTCTGATGGCAGCAACTTCGGCAGTGTGGGCTTGGTTTCGGAGGGCCCCCCAAAAGTTCTCTATTCTGGCTATAAAACTTTCTGCTCTCAGCCTCTTCCTCCTCAATATCCATAACAGTCTCCCTCAACTGTCGAAAATCTGCAATCATCGAAGTCATTCTCCTTAGCTTACCATAAATGGAGGGCTTAGTACCCTTGATAATCATCTTGATCTGGTCCTTCTCCGAGGGTCAAGTTTGCATCTTTAACAGTTGACCTCTCCAGCGGTCTATATACTCCTTGAAGCTCTCCTCCGGCTTCTGCTTAGTGTTCTCCAAATCTCTGAGTGACAAATCAATCTCCAAGTCCGTAACATAATGTTTTAGAAATGCATCTGCCAATTCTCTCCAATCTTCTCTAAACTTTTTCTCAAGGCTGTGATACCACACTACAGTGCCCCCCTCGAGTGACATCTCAAACATATTTTGGACTTGGCGCTGTGATAGGCCCACTGAACTCATCACTGAGACATATTGGCGCAGATGGACACTCGGATCCCCATTTTCATTGAACTTAGCCATATCCGGCATCTTGAACTGAGCTGGCAACTGTTCTTCGAAGGTCATTGCCTCATAATCTAACAACTCTTCATGTTTACCCCTCATTTTACGGGTAACTGTTTCAACCTGATCCCGAAACTTCTGAAATTCTGCCTGAGACCCAATCACTCTGCCTGTTGCATACTCTGCCATGTCGTCATCAAAAGCGGGGGTATCATCCCCCAACCCATTCGGAGGTTCCTCGCGCCTCACATTTTCATAACTTCCCCTAGCACGGGGTACAGCCATATTAGACATGGCAGCAGTTAAAGCTTGCAGTTGTTCAGTCATTTTGGCGAAACCAATTTCCAACTGATCCACGCGAGATATTTCATTTTCTGATCCACTCAAATTTGTTATTGGCCTTTTGGTGTGTCTTCCCTCTTTCCTAACCCAAAAGGAATCTATGATGTCTTTTGGGACATAGAGGGTGTTAACAGGATGTATGTATGAGGTGCATGAGATGCATGTAACATATAGAACATACTAAATCAATTAAAATTTTCAAATAAATCGGCCCATTATCATTTTAGAAGCTTTTGGGCTAACTGTCATAGGAGTGATCTCGTCCCAGTTTAAATGGCCCAACGAGTTCACATCTCATGGCAAGGAGTCCAACTAAATCCAATGGTAATGTTCCGAACACAGGCACAAAATGGCCCATCAATATTTAAAGACTTTGGCCCAATGGTCATAAAATACGTTCTTATCCCAGTTTAAATGGCCCAACAAGCCCACATCCCATGACAAATGGCCCAAATGGATCCAACGACGATGTTCCCAAACACAAGCATAAAAGAAAGGTAATGCAAACATAAAATAATAATTTCTATAGAGTGGCCCATCGACATTTCAGAAGCTTTTGGCCCAATTGTGATAGGATACGAACTCGTCCCAGTTTAAATGGCCCAACAAGTTCGCATTTCTGACAAGAAGTCCAACTGCATCCAAATGAGGATGGCCCACAAACACAAGGAAATAGTTGATATATGTCATACAACCCTAGTCTACGTGTGGGTTCGCAAGGGTGTAGATAAAGGCTCTCACCGGCGAAGGATGGCCCACAACTAGGTCTCCCCACTCAAGGGTTCGAGTGACCAAGTGAGCGCACCCTTTTTTATACACTAAGGTACGTGCCAACGAGCTATGGTGTGTGACTGACTGTCAAATGGACTTCCCGTTGTAGATTCCCTAGAGGGAGGGTGGAGCGAGGCTCACTTAAATACCCAAGCCTCTTAGGCTCTTATCGCTTGGTGTCAGGAATAAACAACGAGTCCTCCAAATTAGTCCATCACAATAGGCTACGAGTAGATGGCTATCTAGGTGCCTTCACAGCTTTTCCTTCTAGAAAGGTAGTGAGTGAAGGAAGACACCAAACCATTACCTAGCCTCATAATGCCTTTGATTAAACCCTTTTTAACCCACTGTAGACACGGTCAATTAAAGCAAAAATCATAATATTACAAGACATTATTTCAGGGCCGATTCTCTATCCCCAGTGGAGTCGCCAGACTGTGGGAACATAGAAACTGGGCGACGCATGCTGTTCCGGTCTCGCGGACCGATTGGGAGTACGGAGTAGTCCGTGGGGGACTAAACCGGAGAATAATGGAGTCGCCACCCGGTGTGAACCGGGACAAAGATTTAAGGCCGCACTCACCCCTCGCAAGGGAAGACCTCAAACCGTTGGGTTCGGAATGGTCCCTTACTTATGCCACTTGTAATAAAATGATTTGTGCAATAATCTAACCAAGCCTAAGCAACATATTTTTCCAAGTGTACAATAATCCTAAATTCACATACATGAAGATGAAGTTTGCATCTAAATTTGTATAGAACCTATGTCCAAGTTTGCATGCTTTCAAAAATACATCATTATAACGGCAAGCATTCATGAATATAGAAATGCAAATAAATCATAGTGATACTAGCATGCGATATCAAAATGACAGTAAATATGCAATTTCACATTGATAGACACAGAAGCGCAAACAAATAACAATCAGAATTTAAATGACGAATAATAAATAAATCAAAGCAACATAAAACAAAAGAATGTTCCGTTTACTCAAGCGGTACGTGGAGTTGTATCCCGAGTATAGATCATACTACCGTCCATTCAGAATCGGCTATGAAATTTATGTCCGGGTTTCCATCCGATATACCGCGAGAGTTGACACATCTTTCATTTTATCCCAAGGCCACAACATACAATATTTCGTAATACATGCATATTTATCTACTCAAGGGCCACAACATGCATTTTAACATAATAATCATGCGAACAATACTCAATAAATAATAAAAATAAAACTGAAACGAGTGTGAAAAATACCCTCAGGTCTAACCTTTTTTGCCGACTTTTGGACTTGCGTTTCGCAAAGATCGGAAGGGTTAAAGCTCCTCACTTTTCTGTTTCACTGGCTTAGCGTCTTAGCTCGCTGTTTCACTGTTTTGCTTGCTGTTTGACCTCCGTTTGGCTGCTGTTTTCTCTGTGTTTCTGCTTACTGTTTCAGGTCTTCAAAGCTACTGTTTTTGTGTTTTTTTAGAGGTCCAAGGGATGCTGTTCTGGGGTTGTTTGCTCACTATTTTAGGGTGGTTTCTGGGTCTTTTTTAAGGGGACTGTTTCAGGTTTATTTGGGTGGCAGTGTGAGGGAATATTAGGATGATGTGTGCATGACTTTAAGAGGATTTTTGGGCTGTTCAGGGCGGATGGCGTGATGGGCAAAGGCGTTAGGGGCAGTTGCTTACGTGAAGGGCTGAGTGCGTGGCTATTATGAGGGGTCTTAGCGAGAGTGAAGGGCTTATGGTGCGCAGCTTAAGTGAAGGGTTATGGTGGCTAGGGTGGCTGTGGACGTGTGGAAAGGTGGGCTGCTAAGGGCGTAGTGCGTGATGAAATATGTCTTGTGAGTAGGGTATTTGTGTTGAGTGTAAAGGCTTGTGAGAGGCAGGTGTCTTCTGCGTGGGGTGTAGCGTTGATGTGTTGAAGGGATGCGTGTGGGTGAGGTTTTGTGAGTGGAGGGCGCAGGTGAGGGCAGATTGCGTGAGTGTGGTGAGAGTGCTTTGTGAGTGTGGTGAAATTGGTCATTGCCGAGAGAGAAAAAAAAAGGACAAAAGTGTTTAGGTTTCAATGTTTGTCTTTTTCGTGAATGAGCCCCGGGAGAGGAGTGTCTTGGTTAGGGGTTGTTTATATAGAGAAGGGCTAGGGTTTCTCCTTGTCTCACAAGGAATGGATTTTGGCATTAAAGAGATGATTTGATTTGGTGTTGGATAAGGAAATCAATGGATTGAGGGGGGCAAATTTTGGTGAATTAGGAAGGTTGAATATTTGATTGGCTTGGTTTAGGAATACAATTTTTCAGATTAGGAAGTCAATATTTTTAATTGGTTATGATTGATTTTAATTAGGCATAATATTTCTTTAATTTAGTATATAATATTTTAAGTTAGGAAGTTACAATATTTTAATTTGATATAATTATATTTTATGTCTTATTTAATTTGGTATATCAATTAATTAATATTTTATTTAGTTAATGTTTAATTTAATTAATATTTGATTTAATTTGGATGTAATTTAGGGTGATATGGGCGTGTGGGCCTCTCTTGGTGGGCTAGGTGTTGTGTTGGTTTGGTGAGTGGGCTTAGGTGGGTGGCAAGGGTTGTGGGCCAAGGTTAAAAGGTTTGCGGGTTTTTTGGGCCAAATGTGCTCTAAACGGAGGTCCAACAAGTGAGCTTGACGCTAAACAAGTGAATAAGGATCTAACGAAATACCGATTCCCTTCCGACGACCGTTTCCCGCAATATCATTAACTAAAAAGGTAGTGCCTCCAAATGAGACTCATCATCGGGTTTCACATGCAAAAATGCAATGCCTACAGGTATCCTTCATATTGGCATACTTTTGAATGTGGTTCTAACTTCCCAGACTTACTCTTCATCACATATACTAGACAACCCCATATGTGAAAATGTCGCAAATTAATTTTATGATCATCCCATAACTCTAAAGATGTCTTAGAAAAAAAAACTTAGATGGAACTACATTCAAAATATACATTGTGGTTTGCAATGCATATCCCCAAAGGAACTAGGCAATGATGAGATGATAGAAACTAAGCATGGATCTCATCATGTCCAACAAGTTATGATTTCTTCTTTCTGAAACATCATTCTACTATGGCGTTCCAAGGGCAGTAAGTTGAGATAAGATCTCACCTCATTGATCACATCAAAGAGTTTTAATTATTTTGCCTAATATGTTTTCAACTTCAGCTCGAAATTCTTTAAACTTTTCAAAAGTTTTTGACTTCCAATGTATTAGGTAAACAGAACCATATCATGAATAATCGTCAATAAATGTGACAAAATATTCAAAACCACTGATTGCTTTAACGTTTATATTGCTTAAACATTTATAGGACCGTAGACGCCCAAATGCATATGCTCCAGTGGTTTTTTGGCTCTAAGCCATTTTCTAGTAAAATGTCTTTTGGTTATTTTATCTTGTAGACAAGATTCACAACTTGGTAGACGTCAATTTTTAACTCACTTAATCATCTTTTAACTAATATGTCAAGGTTAATACGACCAAATCTTAAATGCCAAAGATATGTGTCATCTGCATTTAAAGAAATCTTTTGTCATTTTATTTTTGGTTTTTCAATTTTAAATATTTTAATATTAAGCAGTGTATCATGTGTTATCGGTCTTAACATATATGTATTATTTTCTAACATTTTGAACATGCATTTAATCCATTTTTAAAAATACTAACCGAGTTATTATCAAAAGAGATTGGAAAAATTTCTTCTAACAATTTAGAAAGTTAAACCAAATTCCTAGTGATTAATGTGAAGGTTTTCTATCTTATAAAATATCAAGTAAGACTATTAGATTATTTGAGTTACGGTTTTCTATCTTATAAAACATGTAGTAAGTCTATTACATTATTCAAAACTAAATTAATAATCTCAATTACTAGTGATTAATGTGAAGTTAATTAATTTATTTTAGCTAATTAAAATTTTAACTCATATTAATTTGTTAAAATTTATTTTAACTTTTTGAAATTAAACTATTTAACTTTGGTGTGAAATTACAGATTTTAACTATTAAAATCTAATTCCAGCTAGATTGTTTTTAAATTTAAATTAAACTAAACAACCTAGCGAATTATTCATTCTAATAAATTTAAACAATTTAAAAGGACTACAAGAATAATTCATATGTGTATCATGACAAGTTATAATACAAGAATATACACCTTATACTAAATTACATTTTAATGCATCACATGAAATAAAAATTTTCAAGCATAAATTAAAGACTGGGGTTTTACCTAAAACAAATTTAAGTACATATTTATTCCAAAGCATTCACTGGTCTTCAATCTTCAATTCACGAGTGCACAATTTTCTTAAATTGTTATGGCATTTCTTAAATACTTTAAATTGCCATAAAAAGTATTCACTATACGTATATACATATAGTTTTAACGGTTAAGTAAAATTAGTAACTTTTGGAACAATTCCAATGGGACATTGAATTCTACATCCATGAAGCTTGGAAATACTATTTTATAAGTACCAAAACAGAAGCTACAGTGGCGCTAATTCGACCACTGAATATATCTAGTGCGAATATATTAGCTATTTTTTAAGTAAAAATAGCAGCTAATATAGGTGCCTAGAATTGCAGTAAATCAACGCATGACTAAGCCCTCAAATCGCTTGTAAACTGCATGTTTGCTCAAATATAATGAAGCTGAACAGTAGCACGAACAATATTTAAATGGTTGTTAACCAGCTGTGATTTTTACGTCAAAATTGCATAAAATATCAGCCCAAATATAGATCCAGTGGTGCGTAAATATAATACTAAATTTGCCCCAAAATCGCATGAAACAGTCACATATGCGCGTGCGAACTGTAGTGAAAACAGTCCACTATTTTTTTGAATAGCAGTAGCTTCAAGCATCTCCAAAAACAAACTCTAAAACCATTACATTACAATTAATATAAAGGGCGAAATCACTTTTTCCACCCAAAATTAAATTTAAGTTCGAAATTATCAGAAAACTTGAAAATTATTTGCTGATCCACCATAAGACTCAATTTTGTTAACATAGTTAAACGAAAAATCACATTACAAAGGCAAAAGAGACTTTTGACATGCCATTAAGGGGTGTTATTATTATGATAAAATCATTTTTTACACCCAAATTTAAGTGAAAGTTCAAAATTATCCAAAAAATTGAGAAAATTTCATTAGTCCACCCGAAATTTAAAAGATTGTATTGCTATCCACCCAAAATATTTAATAATTTTAGATTTTTACTGATGTAATATAGGTATTTTGGCTATTTAACAACCTGAATAAAATAAAAGGAAAAATAAAATTAAGGGTCCTTTTGTTTTGCCGTAAAATAATTTCTATAAATAAAATATTTTCTATGAAATTCGTTTTTTCGGAAAGGAAAATATTTCTGGTATTTTTCGCAATGATTCCGATCCAGAAATACTTGGGTTTGTAAAAACATTGTTCGGCCCAAAAAGCGAAATTCCAGACCCGCACATATATAGATCCAAGCGCGTTCGGAATTTCGAGACCTGATCCGAAATTTTTATTAATTTATTTTTTAAAAAATACAAAATAGAATAGAATTAAAAAATTCAAAATAAAAAATAATGAAATTACAAATTAATATAAATTACAAAACATAAAAACAAATACAAAATAAATATACTTTTTTTTAATTAGTTATTTATTATTAAATAATCATACATAAATAATTTGTCTTTTATTTGGTTATAATGATCATTTTAAGTTTCAATTGACTGTAAGAGTATATAATGATATTTTCTTACAAAAAAAAAAACTTATCAGAACCGATCAATGTCACCGTTAAAGTGGAAAATGGTATAATTTTATAACTTTAGGGTCGATCAGAGAATACTTTTTTATGTTTTTAGGTAGTTTTGAACTTAAACCTAATTTTGGGTGGAATTTTCCTAATACAAACTATGCAAAAATATAAAGAACCTTCGAATTTCAGCTTTACAAATCCCAAAACCAAAAAATCATAAAATTAACAACCAATCGCATCATGCATTCAAGAACAATTTATCACATGTGTAACATCCCCGATCTGGGAGATGCTACCGGCAGGGGATAGACCGTACTAACCCATAAGCTTCTGACTCTAATAACTGCTATTCAATTTCTGATACTCTTTTCTCTAATATATATATATATATATATATATATATATATATATATATAGTATGTAAGAGACCGTAGCCCAAACTCAACAACTTATCATGCAAACTCAACTCCAAAAATGGTATACATAAAACATGTGTCTTTACAACGACTACGACATGAATAGAAACTGGTACATGACTTCTATTTTGACTCTCACTGGACTCTTATGCTCTCTGACTCTGAACTGATGGACTCCAAACCTTAGTGAATGCATCAGTATCCTTCCTCTCTCGAGCTCGTCCTCCAGGAATACCTGCAATAACAAACACTGGGAGTGGGGGTTAGACCGTTGTACGATCTATATGAATGGACGAGAACTGAAAATTGATAAAAAAAAAAAAAAAAAAGCTTTTGGTTTCAAAACCATAGTGTCAGAAACATCTTTATATGAAACTCTTTTCTAAGAACTTCTTCTGAAATCCCTTTTATAAAACTTGTCTTTCAGAAAACTACTTTTAAAATTCAGGTTACTAAAAACTATTTCTGAAGAACTATTTATTGAAAATCTGATCATTGTGAACTGCTATGTATCTGAAAAACCTTGACGTATGAGGGCGTTACGTATCACCGTCCCCCCATACGCCTGACTGGAGCCAGCAGTGCAAATCCATGACTTTGGGGCGTTACATATCGTCGTCCCCCAAACCCTGCCACTACTGTTCTTGAAACTAGTAGTCTTGGGGCGTTACGTATCGCCGTTCCCCAAGCCACAAACTAGAACTGGGGGTACGGATTTATGCTACCACACAAGCTCTAAACCTAGGGTCTAGGGGCGTTACGTATCGCCGTCCCCCTAGCCCTGCTCTAGGATCTGAGGGTGTTACGTATCGCCGTCCCCCCAGTCCTCTACATGTGCACATGTTATCTGTCCGTCAATTTCATCTCTGTATAAGTTACATACTGGGGTGGGTTTTTTCCCCCATGCCCCGAAAAATAAAACTCGAGTTTGAAAAACATTTCTTTTCTAAATCACTATTATCTGAAAACAACTGTAAATAAATCATGGCTAACGCCCTATGTGCTAGAAAAATGTAAGTCTCAATTTATAAAGAGCAAATAAATCAATAAATAAAATCAACTTGAAGAAAGAGGTGTCCACTCACAGTTTTGGAATCTAGCTGACATTACTCGCTTGCTGAGGGAATTCCGGTTCCTACGATGATCTAAACTTGACAATTTTGGTTAGATGATGGGACGGGGGACATATTCTGAATAAGTATAAACTTTCTCACTCAAGCACTTACTTATCACTTCAACACATATCACTTTTATATTATGATGTACTATGTATTCTCAAATTGATACAAGACCCTGAGGCTGGTCTCTAACATGATAGGGTGGAACTGGGATGATTTAAAACTAATTCGGATGAATTTCTGTCTTCTCGTCGCGACGCAAAGTCTTGCGCGTCGCGACTCGCCTTTGTCCAGAAGCATGCCTAAATTTTCCAAGGTCGCGTCGCGACGCGGACCTAGTTTCCAAGTTTATGCTTTTCTTCCTAAAGTCTATTTTACTCACCCAAATACATCCTCACTTCTTCCATAACAAATCCAATACATAATTCATCACATTATACCAACTTCACATATTCTAAACTACCATTTATTCATCAAACAACTGTTTAATCTCATAATTTCAATTTACCCAAAAATCTAAGATTTCAAGAATTTTCCATTTCATAACACAACTAGTTTCCTACTTCATTATCCATCTAATTGCAATCATTAACATGCCAATACTCATATTTTATCATCAAATTTCCAAAATCCAACAACTTAAATTTTGGGTTAAGTTTCCTTACCTTATTTTTCCTTGATTTCTATAATCCCTCATGTCTTCCATGATTTCCCTTCATTGTCTTTGCTTGGTGAATGGCATTGGACCCTTGCTTCCTCTTCTTTCTTCTTCCTCTTTCTTCTTCTTCTTCTTCCTTTCTCATTTTATTCCTCTCTCTCACGTCTTCTTCTTTCTTTTCTTTTCATTTCATTTTAATTTTTGTGAATTAGTGAATAGTGAACTCTTTATATAGTCATTTGATATTTAGAAGGTTGGAGAAGAGTGTGGAAGTTTGGATAAAATTTGAGATTTTTGTATTTGGGTCCGAAATTACTATTCACTGAATTTCTGACTTGCATTTTAGACCCATCTCTGCTCTGAATTTGGAAACATTTTCAAAGCGAAAGTTGTAGGTCTCAATCTCAGCTTTCCGAAGATATAAAATTCATAAAATATGGAGTTCATATTAAAAGGTTACGCCCCAAATACCACAGGCTGTCCAAAGGGAATAGTGTACAGTCTCGTCCCGGGACTTCGAGAAATTTACCGATTGTCCCCAAAGTCATTCCATGAGTATATTTGAGTCTCAATATAATTTATTTTATGTGTCTTCATTCCTTTCTTAATAGTACATTTGTATACAGTTGTAAAAACTACCGGTAGTTACAAATTATCCCCTCCTGAAATAGGATTCGTCCTCGAATCCTTTCTAAACTTGGGACCCTGCCATAGATCAGAGGGTTTACGGGCTCTCTTCCTATGCCACTAGCTGAACTGACTTTATACTCATAACTATCTTGTTTCATCTGCTATGACGTTTTTACCTTTCTGTGAACTAACTCACGTTCGCCTTAATCTTTCTTTTATCTTGGCTTCTGTTTCATACCTTGTGCTTCTTAAATTCTTGATCGAAAGGGGTACTCTTCATCTTGTTCCTATAACTTTTGCTGGTTACTTTACACTACGGTCATGCTAAAGTCCTTATGATGCACCAATAAGCCTCATTCCTAAATTTTCAATGATACTCTGCTTATTCTAGCCCATTACCCACATAAGTTATCAGTTATGAATGATCCTAGGTTTGTGGTTTATATCCACTCCTTCTATTTCTTGACTGTCAAGACTTCTTATATTTATTCCATAAGAGGATATATTCTAAGAATCTCCTTACTAAGAACTCAATGCCCTTTTACGTATTCCAATAACTATTGGGCTAGATTTTTCAAATTTACTTACGGCTCTTTATCTCTGTAGGTATTTGCGCTTCTCTAATTTGGTTCTTTTACTTTGGCTTTTACTCTGGAAGGTATATACATCTACCTTCGTACTAGGCTGCTTACCAGTTCCTTGCTACAGTTCTCTTGCCTCTGCTTATCTGTATAACTTAGGACCCTATGGTGCAAGGTCTGACTCTTTATATGCCTTTTGTCCTTTATAGTTGTTCATCCAACGAGTTTATACTAAGTAGGTTAGGTTCTGGTAGCTTTGCTGGGAGCTAAACTGTATGCATACTTTTTCTTAAACAACACTTATTGTTATAAATAGGGACTCTGGCGACTCGGTTCTAGCTATAGTCCATGTTCCTTTCATACTTTATGTTCACTGTTGCTATAAATCTGGTTACGGTGTTCCTTACTGATTTGCCTTCCATGTTCTAGTACTGTTAAGGGTCATCTCTCAAATACATGCGAACATCACATGCCTTAAGGATTCAGTCTTTATGCTAATCGCAACTTACAGTAACTTATCCTATTGATTTGTACTATTCTACACATTTACCGAACCACCCATACCCGTGGCTTAGGCCATCCCAAACTCGTATTGGTTTGGTCAACTAAGTCTAGGACTGGGTATTTAATGTGCTTTACGTGAACTAACACGTAAGGGATCTTTGGTTGCATTTCGATAATATAAAACCTTGTAGTTACACACTTTGTCTTTAATTATTAGGTATCTTTTTACAACTGCCGTTGTACCTTCGCAGCTTTACTTCTAAACATTTTCCTTTGCACTCTTCTTGCCTTCTGCCTTGTTTTATGCTATACTAAAAACTCTCGTGGTCTATGTCTCTGTCTTCTTTTCTGAGAAATATTGTAGGACAAAGAAATCGGTGATGCTGTTATAAGCTCGCGGCCTGGTCGGGAGTACGGAGTAGCTGCGGGGGATTAAACCGGAGAAATAAAATGGAGTCGCCACCCAGCGTGAACTGGGAAATGATTTAAGGCCGCACTCACCCCTCACAAGGGAATACCTCAAACCGGTGGGTTCGGAATGGTCCCTTACTTATGCCACTAATAATGAACGAATTTATGTGATAATATAACCGAGTCTACGCAACATACATACGCAAGATAACCTACATCTAAGTTCGTATACAACCTATATCTAAGTTTGCATGCATAAAAGTAAGTCAAAATAACGGCAACCACATAATCTCATGAACGCATTAAATCGATAACATGGCGATATAAATAAATAATAATCTAACCATAAACGTAAAAGAAACATAATTAAGTTCCTAATGCAAAGGAAATAACTAAATCATGCATGAAAATAATATGCTAAACAACTAAATCATGCATAAAAATAATATGCTAAACAACCTAATCATGCATAAAGTAACATACTATTTCTAATAAACAACGAATAAATGCAAGAGTAGATAAAATGAAATATGTGCGTTTCTCAAGTGCTACGTGGAATTGTATCCCGAGTTTAGACCGCACTACCGTCCATTTGGATTCGACTACGAAATTTATGTTCGGGTTTCCATCTGATATACCACGAGAGATAGCACAAAATCATTCATCACATGGCCACAACACACATGAATCCACAATATGCATGCGAAGAAATAATAATAAATAACAGAAAAAAGAACGGGAATAAATAAAAAGGGTGCCCTCAGGTCTAACCTCTTAAATCACCTCTTGGAAGTGCGTTACGCGGTTTTCGGAAGGGTTGGTGCTCCGCAACTTTTCCGATTTACTGATTTTCTTTTTTCTTTCGTCGCCTCGCTATTTAGGGCTGCTGTTTCCTCTGTTTTGCTGCTGTTTTTTTTGTCATTATTTTTGCGGTAATGAGGGACTATTTTAGCTTGCTGTTTACGGTGGTTTAGGTGTGTTAGGGCTACTTTGTGTTTTTGTTTCTTGCGTGTGAGTCTATTTGATGTTATTCGGTTTGGCTTCAGGGGTTGTTTTGTGGGCTGTCATACTTGTTGTATTCAGCTTGGAAGGCTTGGTCGGTTTATGACTGTAAGATTTGTTGTTATGTGAGTATGTGTCGTGAAGGAAGGGGCTTGTCAGTAGACTATATTGTCGAGTGTGCTTTTCTTGTTGTCGGTTTGATAGGCAATTGTAGAAGAGTGGGTTTAAGGAGTGGGCTAGTGAGGGGCAATTATTTTGGTCGGTGAGAGTGAGCAATGTTCTTTGTTAGTTTCGGCTTTAGGGTTTATTTCTTGGTCTGCGAGAGAGAGGAAAGAATGTGTGAGAGGCTAGGTTATTTGATTTCGGCCATGGAGAGGGTGTTTTTCTTTGTTGGGCGTGAATGCTCTATGGAGAGAGGAGGGGTGTGAATGCTAAGGGTTCTAAGGTTGGGTTTATGCTTCTTTTTATAGGAGAGGGTCGGGGTTTACCTTAAACGGGTCGGAAAATGGAGATTGTGTAATTATGGGGGAATATTTAATTTTTGTGTCATAAGGAAAGGATCTCTTCAATTTAGGAAGGTAATTTGATTTGATTTGATTTGATTTGATTTAGTTAAGGCATGCGATTTCATTTAATTAGGAATGTGATTTATGAGATTTGATTTGATTCTTTTATTCGGGAAGGTGATTTAATTTGATTTTTTTAATTCGGGAAGGTGATTTGATTAGATTTCAACATGTGTTTAATGTGTGGATTTGTTATTTTGGAGGAGATGGGCGTGTGGTTGGTCCTTTTGGGCGTGAGTTTGGGTTTTTTGGTGGGCTTGGTGTGTGGCTTGGTAGTGTGTGGGCTTGGTGTGTGGCTTGGTGTAGGTTTGGGCCGAGGGTAAATTTTAAAACAGAGGTCCAACGAGCAAACCCGAACCTAAGCAAACGAATTAAATCCAACAAGGTATTGATTTTTGACTTCTCCCTTCCGACGTCCGTTTCCCGCGACTTCCGCAACATAAAGAGTAGTGCCTCCATATGAGGCTCATCATCGGGACTTATATGCAAAAATACAGTGCATACAGTCACCCCCACTTTGATGGGACTTGTGCAGTGTGTGACAATGACAATCCTATCAAAGTTATGCAATGCATTTTCACTTACCTGGCTCGCCAGCTGCCGCTTGACTTGCATTTGCTTCGAACTGAGTTGATTTGGTGGTGAGGTGCTGCGACCCCAAGGTTCATCCCTGCAAGATGTTGCGATCTCTAGGAATCACTACCGAACTGAACTGATATGGTGGCGAGGTGCTTCGACCCCTGGGCTTTGTTCCTGAACCACCAAATGTGGGCTTTGTTCCCGAACTGTGCTGATAATGTATGGCGAGGTACTTCGACCCCTGGGCTTTGTTCTCGAACAACCGAATGTGGGATTTGTTCCCGAACTGTGCTGATAATGTGTGGGCCTTGACCCTGGGACGCATCCCAAAATTGCTGACAACGTGGGCCTCGACCCTGGGATGTATCCCAATACAGCTGAGAATATAGGCCTCGACCCTGGGACGCATCCCAAAACTACTGAAAATGTGGGCCTCGACCCTAGGACGCATCCCAATACCACTGATAATGTGGGCCTCGACCCTGGGACGCATCCCAAAATTACTGACAATGTGGGCCTCGACCCTGGGACACAGCCCAATACTGCTGACAATGTGGGTCTCGACCCTGGGACGCATCCCAAAAACTGCTGACAACATGGGCCTCGACCCTGGGACGAATCCCAATACCGTAGACAATGTGGGCCTCGACCCTAGGACGCATCCCAATACCGCTGACAATGTTGGCCTCAACCTTGGGACGTATCCCAAAACTACTGACAATGTGGGCCTCGAACCTGGGACGCATGCCAATACCGCTGATAATATGGGCCTCGACCCTGGGACGCATCCCAAAAACTGCTGCTGATGTGGGCCTCGACCCTGGGACGCAACCCAAAACTGCTGCTGATGTGGTGGTTCATTCCCAAACCGTGTTGTATGAGAAATGGTAGACTGGTCGCCCACAATCTCGGTTCATCTTTATGTTCTTTGCTGCTTTCATTAGGTCAAGGTAGATCTCCTGATGTGATGTTATATACCAAAATATTATACTGCCTCTCACGAGACAGTCCTGATAGCTAAACATATTTTCGTCCTCAAATGATGCTTCGTGTCGAAACCAGAGAACCTTCAAAGTAATTGATAGACTCAAACCCGGCCGTCTGAATGAGTGATCTAAACTAGACTCCTAGTGTGTGTGTGTCAAGGTTCTTTCGCAGTTTAATCCTTAAGTAAGCCAACTCGATGATTTTGTCTTAGAGAATTGGATCAGTGGGTATAACCAACCGAGATGTCTTGATCATACTCTGCAATTACTCGTTCGTACTCAACATGATATGGCTTTCTTCTTCTTTTCTTTCGTCTCTTTCTTTTCTTTCTTTTCATTTTGAACTTTTTTTTTCTCTTTTCTTTCTTTCTCTTTTTTTTTCGAACTTCTTTTTCTTTTCTTTTTTCTTTTTTTTAGGCCCCCCAATGGTCCTTCTATTCTTGCTGTAAAGTTTTCTGTTCCTCGGTTTCCTTTTTCCCGATATCCATGTTTGCTAAACTCTTTTTGACAAATCTTTCTTTCTTCTCTAACCCAACGGATATCTATGATGGCTTTTAAGACACAGGGTTAACATGATGCATGTATGCATGAGATGCATGAAATGCGTGCGATGCATGAGATATAATATGCATGTGTTTATCAAAAGCATGAAGGGGCAGCTTCTATGGGATATATGACTATGGTTCATATGTGGGTTTATAGGAGTGTAGACAAAGGCTCCCACTGGCGAAGGATTGCCCACAACTAGGTCTCCCCACTCAAGGGTCTGAGCGACCAATTGAGCGCACCTTTTTTATACGATAAGGTACGTGCCAACGAGTGATGACACATGACTGACTATCAAATGGATTTCTTATTGAAGATTCCCCAGAGGGAGGGTCGAGAGGACTCTCTTAAATACCCAAGCCTCTTAGGCTCTTATCGCCTTGGTGACAGGAATAAACAATAGGTCCTCCAAATTAGTCCATCACGGTAAGCTTCGAGTAAATGATTATCTAGGTGTCTTCACAGCTTTTCCTTTCGGTCATAGAAAGGTAGTGAATGAAAGAAGACACCAAACCATTAACTAGCTCTAATAATGCCTTGGATTAAACCCCTTAAACCATTAACTTTCCGTTATGCGGTTGTCAGATTGGTTGGTGCTCCGCATGTTGGTTTCTATTATATGTCCCAAGGAAAGATTAAGCATATGAAATACAACAATGAATATATATTAAAAGATGAAGTATGGCGGAATCATACTTACAAAGCTTTTGTGATGAGAAGTGATGAAGAAAATCTTTGAATCTCCAAGCTTCAAGTTTCGGCCAAGGGAGGAAGAAGAGTTGAAGCTCCAAGCTTTGTGTATTCCAAGCTCTTTGATGGTTTCCCTATCACCTCCTTTGATCCTTCAATGTGCTAGCAAATGGAGAAAAGAAAATCAAATCTTCTTTGCCCTAATGGAAGTCACAGCATTGTGAGAGAGAGAGGAGAGTTGTATTGATCTTTGTTACAAAAATCAATTTATATTTATGCCATAATATTTATTAAATTAATAATAAACTTATGACACAAATCATGCAATGGCTTAGAGTGTCAAACACTCAAACTCAATGCAAAACCATTGAGTGTATTGTACATTATCACCATGCAATGTATTAATAATTAAATAATGCATATAATGACATGTGTCATGTGGGCCCCACACGTTTCCAAATGAAAGTGGGCCCACGTGCACTCACGCGTTCGGGTTCGATATTTCCGAAATACCGAACTTACGTCGCGACGTTAATTAAATCGAATTTAAATAAATAATTGCGCCTAGCGAAATTATTATTTACGTCGCTAACGAATTAATTCTAAATTAACTCGTTTGCCCGAATTAAAATCTAATTTTAATTTCGCGTCGAAATCGAATTTCGATTATTATATCGAATATAATAATTTTATCGATTAATTCTAAATTAATCGTTCTCTCTCTAAATAAGGCACTTTATCCAAGATAAAGTTTCTCCGCAATTAATCCAAGATTAATTAAGTCCGAATCAAATATCATAGGTGGATCTTCAGGAAGCGACCCAAGAGATCTCCGGATATGTTGGCAGTAAATACGGTCGTCGGATAATCCGAACACGTACGTACCTCGTACTACGTTCTTACCGATTCACAAGACAAGGTTGGCTTCTAGCAAAGCGCCATGCCTACCCAATTCTCCAGAAATATTCTTACTGGAATATTAGATCTATATCAAGCGTAGTATACCGTAGTATTGCGTACATCGATCCAGTATCGGACGATCACATGTTAGGCCTGGGGCTGGAAATGTGTCTGCCCCGTACGAAACATATATCGGACATCAAGCAACTAGTCTCTTTAAATCGGACAATCCTGACCTGGTCATATTGTCCCGACGGTTGCAACCTTTTATAGAGTACTAGTTTTATGTCCTGCGTGATCATCACCTCCATATTTCTGAAGTGATACTTCTATCTCGACACCACATCCAGTACACTACGATTATCGATAAACCCAGAAGAGGTGTACACAGAACCGGTTAAGGTCCCCAACCACCAAAACCAAAGTTTACCGATTGTCGCAAGTACTAGCGATGTAAGTCTCAGGTTAAGACCATATACACCTACCCTGATGCGGCCTCCCATAGACACGCAGACATACTACCAATGGGATTCCGCGGGGTCTATCCAGAGCGAAGCTGTTTTCCGTACCATCGGTAAAACACAACCTCCTATCGCACTTGCATAAGTATCCGATACTTAAATATATGAGAATTATGCTGTTGTGCCCTCACAACGTGCACAAGCGCAATACTAGTCTATTCCGCATTATCGATGTCTGATCTCGATAATACTCCGACTAGGGATATTTAATGATTAAACCTTTATGGATTGATACTGTCTCATATCATCTCAATCCGGTATTAATCATATGGACTTTCGCCATTTATATATCAAAGTAAATAATATTACAAAACGGAAAAAGGCAATTTCATTATCACATAGTTAATTTTGTACAATAATACAATATCATTTACAAACAGTGACGCTATGGGACATAATGTCTAACACCGCAACTTTTCCGATTTATTGATTTTCTGTTTTCCTTCGTCGCCTCGCTGTTTTGGGCTGCCGTTTCCTCTATTTTGCTGCTGTTTTTTTGTCACTATTTTTGCGGTAATGAGAGACTGTTTTAGCTTACTGTTTGCGGTGGTTTTGGTGTGTTGGGGCTTCTTTATGTTTTTGTTTCTTGCGTGTGAGTCTATTTGATGTTATTCGGTTTGGCTTCAAGGGTTGTTTTCTGGGCTGTCGTACTTGTTGTATTTGGCTTGGAAGGCTTGGTCGGTTTATGGCTATGAGGTTTGTTGTTATGTGAGTATGTGTCGTGAAGGAAGGGGCGTGTCAGTGGCCTATGTTGCCGAGTGTGCTTTTCTTGTTGTCGGTTTTGTAGGCAATTGGAGAAAAGTACGTTTAAGGCGTGGGCTAGTGAGGGGCAGTTATTTTGGTCAGTGAGAGTGAGTAATGTTCTCTGTTAGTTTCGGCTTTAGGGTTTATTTCTTGGTCTGCCGAGAGAGAGCCAAGAATGTGTGAGAGGTTAGGTTATTTGATTTCGGCCATGGTGAGTGTGTTTTTCTGTGTTGGGCGTGAATTCTCTAGGGAGAGAGATGAGGGGCGTGAATGCTAGGGGTTCTAAGGTTGGGTTTATGCTTCTTTTTATAGGAGAGGGTCGGGGTTTACCTTAAACGGGTCGGAAAACAGAGATTGTGTAATTATGTGGGAATATTTAATTTGTGTGTCATAAGGAAAAGATCTCTTCAATTTAGGAATGTAATTTGATTTGATTTGATTTAGTTTAGGCATGTGATTTAATTTAATTAGGAATGTGATTTAGGAGATTTGATTTGATTCTTTTAATTCGGGAATGTGATTTAATTTGATTATTTTAATTCGAGAAGGTGATTTGATTAGATTTCAACATGTGTTTAATGTGTGGATTTGTTATTTTGGAGGAGATGGGCGTGTGGTTGGTCATTTTAGGCGTTTTTTTGGGTTCTTTTGGTGGGCTTGGTGTGTGGCTTGGTGGTGTGTGGGCTTGGTGTGTGGTTTGGTGTAGGTTTGGGCTGAGGGTAATTTTAAAGTAGAGGTCCAACGAGCAAAGCCGAAGCTAAGCAAACGAATTAAATCCAACAAGGTATTGATTTCTGACTTCTCCCTTCCGATGTCCGTTTCCCGCGACCTCTGCAACTTAAAGAGTAGTGCCTCCATATGAGGCTCATCATCGGGACTTATATGCAAAAATACAGTACCTACAAATATCCTCTTTCTATACATACGCACCATTCATCAAACCTTGGTTCCTTAGAATCTCAGCCGTTACTTGACTACTACTTTATTTCTGTACTACTCCATTTTATCAACTTCTTTCTTAACTCTTTTACTCATAACTATCTCTTACTTTATTTCGTTCTTAAACTGCATCTGAAAGTTTTATGCTTCTGAAGATCCTTTACTATACTTTCACTTATTTCTGGGAATATCTTGAAGTAACTTTGAAGATCTATTTCTACGATTGTTGTCCATCGAGGTTTGGGAGGGTGGGAGCTTATCCCGAGGTTTTCTAATTATGATGATCTAAATACACATATTCCTAATTTATGAGCCTAGAACTCTCATGAATGTATATATCTGATATCTCTCCTTACGGTAAGGTACTACTGCTAAAAGTTTTTGGTTTGCCTTCTCAAACTTTACTTTCGATCATTTTCAACTATTATAAACATAACCTCTTCTGAAAAACCCTTCTAGACTTATGGTCTCTAAAACCATTCTCGTGCCATCTCTGCACTCTTTTCTATTTAGTCTCTATTATTAAATCTTCCGAAGTCGTTTCTTTCTCCCTCTGAATGCCGCTAACCTCTCTTTGCTATTCTTCCTTAAGAAACTTACTCTGCTACAAGGTTTCTTTCTTGTCTCAGATCCTTGAACTCCTTACACCTTTACTTTCCTGAAGACTCTATTAACTTGATTGCTTAAGATATCTCTTACTAAATTTTTGGTTCAGGGGCTACTCTTTACCCTAGTATTTCCTTCTCACTACCATGAGACTCTGTATAAGTTGTACACCATATTCCTAAGAGTGATTTTTCCTGGTCTTTTCGTACCTCTAAGTCCTTACTTCTTTAAGGGCTCATTAATTCATCGGTGGCTTCCAAACTTAACTCAACTTATTATGGCATCGTACTATTCTATCTCATGATTTTTATCTTTATTATACTGGACTTATCGAATTGGTTGTCTAGCTATCTCCCAATCTACCAAATCTGTCAATTGCCCTTCTTCACTATTTCTTCTCTTTACTAGATTCTAAATTGAGCATATTCCTTCCATAAGGAATTTCAAATACGCACTTCTACTTTACACTTAAGCTTGGTGACGCTCTGGTTAGGTGTTTGCACGCTTTGTAGAATTGAGGTTTCTGGAAGGGAGGGTCGTCATTGGTTCTGCATGGACCTGGTCGACTCCATGTCTTAAGATTCATTACTCTTTATTGATTTCTTCGAGGTCTTCACTTATCTTACTGTCTTCAAACATCGTTTCTTATTTCATTGTACGTATTATTTCTTCTTGCCCCTTCTGTTTTCTTCTTGCTGTCTTCATATCCTATTCATTGGCTTTATGCCATGCTACTGAGGCTAGTGGTGGTTCGCTCTTCTAGCTATTTCCTACATCTCTGCTCTTTGCTCTTGCCACCAATCACAACTATGGCACTTTGTTCTATAGTTCATACTAGTGTCTTCATCACTTCTAAATATACCCAACCTCACAGGTATAATCTTTTATATTTCCATGGTTTTCTACTGGCTGGTGGGTTGATCCATAGGTTCTACCGTATTGGTCTATCATGTGGACTTTTATTAGTGCTACAAACCTTGTGTTGACTTGTCTTGTTCTCTAGGCTACACTGGGTTCTCTTCCTAATAACCTCGAAACTTCTTTAATCTTTTTCCGGGTGATCTACCTTTCAAGATCCTATGTGAACTCTCATCAGATTTCTTATGGTCGTCTATGCCTATGCTTTTAGGGACTAGGGTAAACATTTTATGTTTCGACGGGCTTCGGTATCCTTGTTCTGGTGTTATGTGTCCCGATAAGGTCTATTCCTCATGTAAGGTAGGTATGACGTAGGCTCTATCAGGATAACTTCCTTATCTGGTGCCACTGGAGGGTTCAAAGACTAGATAGTTTGAGGGCTTGCCTCTATCAGATTGGTGGGGGTAAGGTAACAAACCATTCATGTTTCCTGCTTGTGGATCTGGGTTTGGGTTTGGGGATCTGGAATTCTCTAAATCCTATTTGGCATCTCGATCCATTGGGACTCTCAAGACTAACCTTGATTTCCTACTTCTGTTATCTTGCTGGTTTTTTCCTTGTAACATCCCCGATCTGGGAGATGCTACCGGCATGGGATAAACCATACTAACCTCATAAGCCTCAGACTATAATAACTGCTATTCAATTTCTGATACTCTTTTCTCTAATATATATATATATATATATATAAAGTTTGTAAGGGACCGTAGCCCAAATTCAACAACTTATCATGCAAACTCAACTCCAAAAATGGTATACATAAAACATGTGTCTTTACAACGACTACGACAGGAATAGAAACTGGTACATGACATATATTTTGACTCTGACTAGACTCTTAAGCTCTCTGACTCTGAACTGGTGGACTCCAAACCCTAGTGATTGCATTAGTATCCTTCCTCTCTCAAGCTCATCCTCCGGGAATACCTGTAATAACAAACACTGGGAGGGGGGTTAGACCATTGTACGATCTAAATGAGTGGACGAGAAACTGAAAATTGATATAAAAGCTTTTGCTTTCAAAACCATAGTGTCATAAACATCTTTATATGAAAACTCTTTTCTAAAAAATTCTTTTGAAATCCCTTTTATAAAACTTGACTTCCATCTCTGTATAAGTTACATACTGTGGTGCGTTTTTCCCTCATGCCCTAAAAAATAAAACTCAAGTTTGAAAAACATTTCTTTCTAAATCACTATTATCTGGAAACAACTGTAAATAAATCATGGATAACGCCCTATGTGCTGGAAAAAGGTAAGTCTCAATTTATAAAGAGGAAATAATCAATAAACAAAATCAACTTGAAGAAAGAGGTGTCCACTCACAGTTTTGGAATCTGGCTGATATACTCACTTGCTGAGGGAATTTTGGTTTCTGCGATGATCTAAAATTGACAATTTTGGTTAAAAGATGGGACGGGGGACATATTCTGAATAAGTCTAAACTTTCTCACTCAAGCACTTACTTATCACTTCAACACATATCACTCTTATATTATGATGTACTGTGTATTCTCAAACTGATACGAGACCCTAAGGGTGGTCTCTAACATGCTATGGTGGAACTGGGATGGTTTAAAACTAATTCGGATGAACTTCTGTCTTCGAGTCGTAACGCAAAGTCTTGCGCGTCACGATGCGCCTTTGTCCAGAAGCATGCCTAAATTTTCCCAGGTGGCGTCGCGACCCAAACTTCTTACGCGTCGCGACGCAGACCTAGTTTTCGGGTTTCTGCATTTCTTCCTAAAGTCTATTTTACTCACCCAAATACATCCTCACTTCTTCCATAACAAATACAATACATAATTCATCATATTATATCAACTTCACATATTCTAAACTACCATTTAATCATCAAACAACTCTTTAATCTCACAATTTTCAATTTACCCAAAATCTAAGATTTCAAGAATTTGCCATTTCATAACACAACTAGTTTCCTACGTCATTATCCATCTAATTGTAATCATTAACATGCCAAGACTCTTATTTTATCATCAAATTTCCAAAATCCAACAACTTAAATTTTGGGTTAAGTTTCCTTACCTTGTTTTTCCTTGATTTCTATAATCCCTCATGTCTTACATGATTTCACTTCTTTTTCTTTGCTTGGTGAATGGATTTGGACCCTTTCTTCCTCTTCTTCTTCTTCTTCTTCTTCTTCTTCTTCTTCTTCCTTTCTCCTTTTCCTCCTCCTTTCTCCTTTTCCTCCTCTCTCTCACGTCTTCTTCTTTCTTTTCTTTTCATTTCATTTTAATTTTTATGAATTAGTGAATAATGAACTCCTTATATAGTGGGGTCATTTGATATTTGGAAGGTTGGAGAAGAGTGTGGAAGTTTGGAGAAAAAATGAAATTTTTATATTGGTTCCGAAATTACTATTCACTGAATTTCTGACTTACGTTTTGGACCTATCTCTGTTGCGAATTTGGAAAAATATTCATCAAGAAAGTTGTAGGTCTCGAGCTCAGATTTCTAAAAATATAAAATTCATAAAAATCGGAGTTCATATGAAAAAGTTACGCCCAAAATACCACAGGCTATGCAAAGGGAACATTGTACAGTCTCGTCCCGGGACTTCGAGAAATTTACCGATTGTCCCCAAAGTCATTCCATGGGTATATTTGAGTCTCAATATAATTTATTTTATATGCCTTCGTTCCTTTTGTAACAGTACAATTTTATACAGTAGTAAAAACTACCGGTCGTTACAACATGGATAAATAATATGTGTACTCATGACTTACATCAAAATTGAAAGAGAATGAGAAAGAAAATTAACATGTTTAGGTGTCAATGGTAGGAAATGACGGAAACGATACTCCTTCTTTCTAATGCACTATAAAAGTGTATTACAATGAGTTTCAAAAAATTTCCAGTTCTCTTCTCTTTATAAACTCCACTTGATCTTCTTAGTTATGACTCCTCACTAAGAAAGACACGTGTGGGTGTGTTTGATGCTCTTTTTCTTCATCAGATTATTATTAAAAACACAATCAAAATTCTTTTCATTTTATTCTATGTAACACCCCACCAGTGGCAAGATACTACTGGCAGGAGACATTATTGACCCATCTCCATAAGCCTCTAAATTTATAAAAAAAAATTTGGCATGATGTATCCTAAAACTAGACCACCTGGATCTCAGTCCAGCATCAAAACGAACCTAAAATAAATTTCATATATCGAAATGGACCTCAGATCAATACCAACATATCAAAATCATCACCTAAGGGCTCTATGTCGGTATCATCTATCAACACTCAAGGACTATATGCCCACAACATCATAAACAATCAAAACATTTACTTAATACAAATGACGTGCTCAGCACGACAAACAAAATAATAAATCAAATATCCTAATCTTCTAAAACTTCAACCATGACACCTGCGAGGGTGACTGTCACTTGGGTGATTCACGTCTTGGGCATGACTTCAAAATTGAAATGGTTGACCCATCTGGTAACCAACCTGCAAAACTAGAAAACTAGTTTGGTATGAGTTATAAACTCAGTAAGTAACCATGCTAGTATTATAACAAAAAAGTCAAATATTAATTCAAACATATCAGCAGTGTATCAGAATTACTAATTATTACAAGTTCAGATTTTATTAACTTGTTATTTATTAGGGTTGGTGCTCAGAGCGCCAATTCCCTGTTGTATTTCCTTGTAAATATTCTTGTAAATGTTTTATTATGAATAAAATAAACAGTTTCTATAATATAATATTTATCTATTTGTAAGGTAAATACGTAATTGAACTTAGAATGATTAGTTATGATACACGTGCAAAAGCGTCGCAACTGACATTGAGTTGTATCATGACGTTATCATTCTTAGACAGTTCCTGGTCAAGGTTTACACTAATTGGTCAGTAAAGTAAACCCATTGAGACCGGTACATGTCGTATGCTGGAATATTGGATTCCAATGGTTTCTCTATTAACCATGAGTCTTGAAGACTCATATAGACGTGTAGGTGTTTATAGCGGATAAACATTGAACGACGCACTGAAGATTCTTAATGGATGGTACACCAACGTCAATAAGAATCTTCTCAGGTTGAGTAGCATAAGTGATTCTTCGACTTGAGATACCACTGTAGGCACATGAGACATCTTCCACACTTAAATGACAGTCACGTAACCGACCTATTAAGTTACGACCTTCGCATGTTCGTTGGGTGCGGACATATCCTCATGATGTCATGTGTGTGTCTAGATAGGATCCGTCAGTTTTGTGTACAGAGCCTAGGTAGTTCATATATGATTTTCAATCAGATAAAAACCATGAGCCTATAGTACACTTTATAAGTGATTTCTAAGTGTTCTTTTAGAGATTGCTAATAGAGACGTCGACGGGATTGTCCCTATAGAGATTTGACATTTACATCTATATCTCTGGGATATATTCGGATACCTGTGACGGAGGAATTAAACATATGTCATGACCTCGACCTGTATGATTCAGCGAGTTTATCTGTGGTCATCATAATTTACGGTGGGTAAATTATGGACATGAAATTGGATTTCGTGATGGATATGCCTGAAACTAGAGAGTCTCACCTATGAAATATACTCGTATCGCACTAGGGCAACTTTTATGAATTATACTGATTATTTATAAGTTGTTTAATGGATAAACGAAAAATACATGCAAAGTGACCTCATGGTCATTTCCTAATTAATATGTATTTGTATTTAATGAATGATTTTATTAAATACACATTAATTAAATGTCAAATTGTTATATTGACATATATCATAAATATATATGTATTTGAATATTTAAAGTAAATATAATACATATATTTAAAATATAAATATCTTAAGTTATGATTACTTTTGGAAGTGATTTTTTTTGTTTAGTTTGACTTTAGTGTAAATCATTAAATGTTATAATGATCAAATACAACAAGTGGATTAATGAATTAATTGAAACAAAAAAAAATATCTAGATATTTATTTTACTCCTAAAATTCGGCCAAGGCAAAAATTGGGAGTATAAATTGTTTTGTTTCTTTTTTCATTCATTAGGTTAAGCCACCAAATATTACAAAGTGAGTTTGAGAGAAAAAATTTGAAGAACAAAAGAAAAAGCTTGAAAAACTTGATTTTTGTAAGTGTTTCTTAAATTTTTTCAATTAGAAAATTATTTCTATGATACTAGGCTTCAACTTGTGTTGCTTAGAATTTTCTCTACTCTTTAAGTATGTAATTAAATGGTTGGAAACTTATTTGAAAGATGCATGCATGTTTAATGAACAAAGAAAACATGAAATGGTTTTTTAAGCTTTCTTTTTGATTAATTAGTAATCAAGTTACCATTCTAGAGTTTTAAGGATACTCATTTATGACCTAAAATTGTTCTTGTATTATTTAATTATGGTGAGACTTGTTTGGTGTTGTGAAGATTAATTTAAAGTATTGAATTTGATTAATTTGGTGTAATTTGTCAATTTGTGAAAAAATTATAAAATTAGGGTTCTTAACCCTTTCTAAATTTGGGTCTTTTCATATATGTGTTAAATAATGATGTATATGATGTATATTAAATTTGGGATGGATTGAATTGGATCTTGACTTATTTTGAACAAGATTGGACTAAATTGTAAAATTGAAAACCTTAAGGGGTATTCGACTATTTTGGATTAGTGGGGAGTGGGATTTTGTTGCAATTTTTGTTTTCATGTATTGGATATGTGTAAATACATCTTAGTAATGATTTTGAATCACTTAAAATTGTATTTGACAATTTGAGGACCAAAATGCAAAGTATTGCGGCAATTTGACAATTAAGAAGAAATTTGATTTCTTGGGTAAAAATTTCAGATCTTAAGTATTGTGTGATTGAAATAAATAAGTTTATTTTAATTCCTAAGAAAAAAATTTTCAAATCGGAAAATTTAGAATTTCCGCGTTCCGCTGTGTTCCTGATAATACCTCTATAAAATCCAATAAAATGGTATCAGAGCGAGTCTGATTTTGAACACTCGATATGATTATGCCTTTAAATTCAATGTTTAATTTAATCTTTACTTTATGCATGCATGCGTTTATTTAATTGATTAAATAAAGTAAAGACATCTTTTGTGGAAAATCCCTAATTAATAAGGTTGAATGTTAATTATGTATTTGATGCATGTTACATGGTCCGTCTAGTCAATACGGATTATAGATATTTTTTCTATGAATATATCTGAGAACGTGCCAAAACTGTGAGGATGTAGCCGATAGAAATTTATTTATGCTGGATGTGTATTTAATACCAGATAAATTCAAGCAAAAGCGGAATCCTGAACGTGTCAAAGCTGTCAGGGTTACGCAAGTAGCTTAAGTTTATCATTGATGAGTTTAACCTTGGTACGCCTCCTTGTGAACGTTCCAAATTTTTCACAATGAGAAACAACCAGGACCGGAAACCTAGGAGTCACTAGTGAGTGATTGACAATGAGTTGTCTTCTTGGTGAATATACGTAGGCAAGAACGTGCCAAAGCTGTGAGCTGAAATATATTCATGGGGTCCACCTTTCACTATTTGTATTTAATTTAATTATTAAATCTTTTTATTCTGTTTGGGGATTATAGTATTGCATGATTCAGTGGGAGAGGCATTTTTAGATTAAAATCCATGATCTACTTAATGCCTTTGATATTATATGAAACTGTTTTATTAAGTCTTAAGCTTAATGCGTCTTGTTAATGGCGGAACATTCGACTAATCCTTTGCACATATATTGGATACGAAAAAACTAAAAGGCGCTAGAAACTTTGCCTATTGGGATATGAATTTAAGGATTGTCCTTGAATCCGAAAATTTGGGATATGCACTTGAGGATCTGCTGCCCCTTGCTGTGTCTGGGGATGCAACACCAGATGAACTAGAAACTTTCCAGTCTTGGAAAGATGATGATTTAAAAATTAAATCATACATTCTAAGTTGACTAACATCGGAACTCAAGAGGCAATACTATGGCATGGTAGATGCATATAGTATGATGATGCGATTAGATCATAGTATGATGATGCATATAGTAAATCAACTGGACGAGGGGCAAGTTGTTAGCTCCTATGTTATTTGACCGGTGCGTAATCACACGCGTATAATGTAAGCACATGTATCGTTCAAGTAGTATAAAAAGTATCGATCCCACGAAGACTTAATACCTAATATATTTATAAGGTCAAATGATTACTAGTATCTAACTGGTTGATTGATTGATTTGAAATGGTGATGATTTTGAATTAAAAACAAGTATATAAAATTACGCGAAAGTAGGTTTAAGAAAATTCAATATTATGAAACAATCTAGGGTTGTGAATCTTCCAATATCATTTTAAAGATGAAGTGGTTATTTCATTTTGTGTAATATATCGATTTACTAACTTGGAACACTAAATTATGCGAAATCCTTTGTCGATGGTAAGACGCAAATACCCAGTATAATCCAATTGAACCATATGTCTATGTCAACCAAATTACCTGGATTCATTAAGTTTAAGTTCCAATTATGGCTACCCCCGCCCGACAGGTATATGTCTATCCTGTAAGGAAATCTATTAAAGGGTTATTTATCCTCAAGGAAGATCGTGGGCTATTAAGTTTAAGGCTGAAACCTAAAATTCATTTGTCAAGTTTATTTTAGATTTACCATATCAATTTTATTAGTGGCCAATTAACAAGACGCATTAAGCTTAAGACTTAATAAGTAAACCTTTAAATTACCCAAACTATAAAATAACCCCTTATAAACCGGTGATATTAGAATTCATCACAACCCCAGATATCTGGCTTAGTTATGACACATATTTACGGGTAGTAAAAACTTAAATAAAATAAAAGACATAAAGTAAAATGCTGAAAAGTAAATTGCTGAAAAGTAAATGACGGAAAATAAATGCTGAAATTAAATACTGAAAATTAAATGCTGAAAAGTAAATGCTGAAAGTAAATTACTGAAAAGTAAATGCTAAAGAAAATTGCTGAAAAGTAAATTTCTGAAAAGTAAATGCTGAAAGTAAATTGCTGAAAAGTAAATACTGAGGTAAAAGGATCAACTTTTATTACTTCCATTTTAGATATCTCCCTTAATATAATATATTAACTTTGTATGATAATTACCAACCAGCCATTTAGGCGGTATCCAGATTAAGTCAAATTAATAATTAATTACCAACCGACCAATCAGGCGGTATCCAGTTTACTCAGGTTAAAACCAATTTAAATAATTACCAACCGACCAATATGGCGGTATCCTCGTTAAGTCAGGTTTTAACTAGTTTATATATTATAATTAATATATTATAATTAAGGGAGATTAATCTAAATATTAGTAATAAAAGTTTTACCTTTTACCCCAGCAAAGGGGAGTTACCTCCTCATTACTGAAAAGTAAAAACTGAAAATTAAAGAAAGAAAAGTATTGTGCGTAAAAGTAAATTACGGAAAGTAAAAACTGAAAAGTAAAGAAAAGAAAGAGAAATGGTGGATTGGTGAATGACCGTTCGCTTAGATGTCCATCCTGGTTTACTAAAGTTACGATATGTGATATGGTTGAAAACAAAGAGAAAGTCTCTGAAAAGAAAAAGAAAAAATAGACCATCTATAACCGATAAGCGTGAAGCTACCCATGGGCAAGTATTAAGACCACCATGAGGAGAAATGTTACCTTAAATGGTAGGTGTGTAGAACAAAAATTGAAAAAGAAAGTTCAAAAATGAAAATAAAGAAAAGAAGAGACAAAAGAAAAAGAAGAAAACCATATCATGTTGAGTACGAGGAAGTAATCACAGTGTATGATCAAGACATCTAGGTTGGTTAAACCCACTGATCCAATTCTCCGAGACAAAATCATCGAGTTGGCTTACTTAAGGATTAAGCTGCGAAAGAACCTCGGCACACACGCACTTTGAGTCTGGTTCAGATCATTCATTCAAACGTTTGGATTTGAGTTGCATCCAGTACTTTGAAGGTTATCTAGTTTCGACACGGGGCATCCGTTGAGGGCAATAATATGTATAAATATTGGGACTACTTCGGAGAATGTAAAATAGTATGATACCACATTGGCCTAGTGCAAACAATGAAGAGCAGAAATGATAACCTTTCCAACATCGTGAAACGCACTCCCGAGAAGCGACTTAAAAGGTAAGACCTGAGGGCACCCTTTATTATTTTTTATTTTGTTGTCTCGGACATGGCGTGCTCGGTTGACGTGGAATACGTTCAACCGGGTATGCGAGGTCCAACATTGAGAACGGCCAAATTCCTTTGTCACATGTTTGTTCCGAATATATTAATTTAAGTATTCATGAGTTACGTTTACCGCTTTCCTGACTTATCTTTGAAGCATGCAAACTTAGATATAGGTCGTATAGGGATTTAGATGTAGATTACTTTTGTAAATGTATGTTGTGTAGACTTGGTTAAAATTGCACAAATCCGTTCATTACAAATGACATAAGTAAGGGACCATTCCAAACCCAACGGTTTGAGGTCTTCCCTTGCGAGGGGTGAGTGCGGCCTTAAATCATTTTCCCGGTTCACACCGAGTGGCGACTCCATTATTCTCCGATTTAGTCCCCTACGGGCTACTCCGTACTCCCGACCGGGTCACGAGCCTGGAACGTCACCGATTTCTGTGTTCTACAGTCTGGCGACTCCATTGGGGAACAAGACCCTCGACTCTAATCGGGAATAAGACCCACAGAACAAGACCCACAATTCATGGAACAAGACCCACAATTCAGGGAACAAGACCCTCAACTCAAATCGGGAACAAGACCCGCGGGAACAAGACCCATAATTCAGGGAACAAGAGATTCAACTCAAATCAGGAACAAGACCCACAATTCAGGGAACAAGACCCTCAACTCAAATCAGGAACAAGACCCACAATTCAGGGAACAAGACCCTCAACTCAAATCGGGAACAAGACCCACGGGAACAAGACCCACAATTCAGGGAATAAGACCCTCAACTCAAATCGGGAACAAGACCCACAAATCAGGGAACAATACCTTCAACTCAAATCGGGAACAAGACCCATAGGAACAAGACCCACAAATCAGGGAACAAGACCATCAACTCAAATCGGGAATAAGACCCACGGGAACAAGACCCACAATTCAGGGAACAAGACCCTCAACTCAAATCGGGAACAAGACCCACGAGAAAAAGACCCTCCACTCAATTCAGGGAACAAGACCCTCCACACAATTCAGGGAACAAGACCCTTATCTTAACTCAGTAACGGTTCAGAAATGGACCACTATCACTCACCGAAAATGGCACTTCGGGTTTGGAGACACACCAACATCAGTATCAGTTTTGCTGGGTATGGTACTCCGGGTATGGAGACACCAACAATAGTATCATTTTTGCCGGGTATGGTACTACGGGTATGGAGACACTACTACAACACTCTGGGATTGGAGACGCAATCGCGACGCCTCGGGTATGGGGTTTAGCATGCCAGGTACGGCACTCCGGGTATAGAGACACTACTATGACAGTCTG
>SKCR01026772.1:0-63379 GCA_019454045.1 Zanthoxylum bungeanum | reverse complement strand
CTTTGCAGACGAGTTTTTAAGGTACAATCAAATATACATGGCAGAATAGGAGAAGCACAAGACTGCCTTTACCACATAATGGGGGACGTACTACTATAAGGTAATGTCATTCGGGCTAAAGAATGTTGGGGCTACCTATCAAAGGATGGCTACCACTCTATTTCATGATTTGATGAATAAAGAGGTCGAGGTCTACATTGACGACATGATGGTTAAGTCAGAAACTAGAGAAGGACATTTCGTCGCATTGAAAAATCCCTTCATATAGTAGATAGAAATAATCTCATGTCAAAACCCCAAAATGTGCGTGTATAGCGTCATGTCCGGAAATTTGCTAGGCCATACACTATGAGAGAAAGGAATAGAGATAGATCCTGGAAAAATTAAAGCGATAACAGATATGTATGCACTGAAGATGGAAGAAGAAGTAAGGGCTTTCCTAGGGAAGATACAGTACATCAACAGATTCATAGCGAAACTAACATTAGTAGATGAACCAATATTCAAGCTAATTAAGAAAGATCAGTCAGTCGAGTGTAACGACTGATGTCAATAAGCTTTCAAGAAAATAAAACCGTATTTGATCAACTCGATAGTCCTAAAACCACCAAAACCTGGAAAACCATTAGTTTTATACTTGGCCGTAGAATCTGAAGCACTGGGGGCAATACTGGTACAAGAAGATGATGTTAGGGTGGAACACGTGGTTTATTATCTCTGCAAGAAGCTATTGCCTTAGGAAACCCGATATCAAGAAGTGGAGAAAATTTGTTTGGCAGTGGTATGGGCTTCCAGAAAATTACGGCACTACTTCTAGTTTTATAAGATAGAAGTGGTTACCAATGAGAATCCATTGAGATTCTTGCAGTCAGCACCTTCCCTGGTCAGAAAGTTAGGGAGATGGTTAGTTCTGTTGACTGAGTTTGAAATTTATTACATCACCAAAAAGGTAATCAAGAGGCGTGTTGTAGCAGGATTATTGACGCAACAACCAATCAAAGTGGGTCTGCTTGAGTTTGAGTTTCCTGATGAGGAAGTGAAAGTAATAACTATTCAAGGCTGGAAAATGTATTTCGATGGAGCTGTAAATTGTAAATGCGCGGAATCGTTCTGATAACCCTAGAAGGCAAAACTCTACCCATGGGTAGAAGGCTAACTTTTGTAGTCACTAACAATGTAATAGAATATGAGGCATGTATCTTTGAGTTAGAAACACTAGTGGCCGCCCTGAGGGTAGAAGATGTAGAAGTTTTCAGGGACTTGATGCTAGTAATTTGGCAGATACAAGCGATTGAGAGTTGAAAGTAGACAAGTTAAAATTGTACATATTCCATCTCAAAACATTGATACAAAGTATCCCGGGATGCAAATTCCAACACTTGTCCCGTGAAGGAAACCAAATGGCGAATGTAAAGTTATTGATGTTATACATAATGTTGTCTGCTCCATAGAGTTTATGAGAATCTTCATGTGTGAGATTGCCAAGGATGCCTATGACATCCTTAAGACTGTTCATAAGGGCACACTATCCGTTAAGAACTCCATACTTCAAGAGTTTGCTATAAGATTTGGAGTTGCTCGCATGAAGGAGAAGGAAACCTTCGACAAGCTCTATGTTGTGATTAACAACATCGTGAATTCTAGCTTAACCTTGGTGAGACCATTCTTGTGAATAGAATCATTAGGAAAATTCTCAGGTTACTACATGACAGAATATTGCCTAAGATCACTACTCTAGGATAAAATAAGGATATAGATCACCTGAAACTATAGGATCTTGTAGGTAACCTTCAGGCTTATGAGAGTAAACTCCTAGGGTTTAAACAGTCTAAAAACATTTCTATGAAAATTGAGAAAGTTGAGGTTAAGGATTCTAATGAGTATGATATGTCCTTTTTTGTTAAGAGGTTCAACAAATTTTTAAACTCCAAGAAAGGTGGTAAATGGATAGATAGGCGTAAGTTTAAAAAATCTAGAGAAATGTCTAGTAAGTATAGTCCAATAGTGATGAGTCTAATGATAAATGTGATAAAGATAAGAAGCATCATGTTATTATTTGTCATGAGTGTCAGAGCTCTGAGCACATAATATCTTAGTGTCCTACTTATTTGAAGTCGAGAGGCAAGAAAGTCAAAAATGTCTCTCATAGTGATAATAAATCAGAAGATGATCATACATCTGATGACTATACTGAGGAAGGATGCAATCACATTACATTTTCTTCCAGAGTTGTTAGTGGAAAATATGCCATTGGTAGTGATGTGGATGCTTGCTCAGAGTCCTCTCATGATGACTCTAAAGATGAAAATGATCTTCAGGTAGCTTATACTGAGTTATATAATGAGAGTTTAGCTACCAAAAAGGCTTGTGTTGAGGTCAATAAAAGGTTGAGAAAAAATAAACTCGAAAGGAACGAAGTTCAATCCAAGCTAGACCAGAGTCTTATTGTTGTTGATGACCTCAAGAATAGAAATAATAAATTAGTAGATAGCGTTAGATTCTTAGAGACGGAACTTGAAAAAGATAAAACACGGATATCTGTATTTTTTAGTGGGATTGATAAGTTAGATCACATGTTAGGCATTGGTATGTCTCATTATAAAAAGAAGGGTTTAGGTTTCATTGAGTCAGGGTGTTACACAACATCTTCTTATAAAACTTTTTTTTTTCACAGTTCATCCCCACGTAATCATGTTGAACTAACTCTTATGGCTTAGGAAAGAAACTTGTTGACCAGAGTCAATTGGTCTCTTCTAATATTCATTCTCATGTGAGACAACCTCAACCTGTAGGTTATTTTAGTAAACCTCATTCTCATCCGAGGTTTGTCCCATTTGTCATAACAGTGAGAAATCACGACATATTAGACTCAAGTATTTCTTTTTGAACTAACAGAAGAAGAGGTCCAGCAATGCTCGACCTAGATTTGATTCTTGAAATCTAGGTCGTCAAGTCTCTGCACTCGCCAAACAAACTTACTTTATTAGTGAGAAATTGATGATGGTAACAAGGAATTCACAAGTGAAAGAGATTCATAAGAAAATTAGGGTAAGAAAGGAAGGTTATTTCCTAATAATTTCATAATGTCTTAATCCTAAAAGCTTTGATGAGACTGCATTTTGGTGTATCTCTTTATAAATGGTGCATTCATCCTCATACATTATATTTGTGTGTGCATGCATTTTATTTTTTGCATGATTGCATGTTGCATTGAATTTCTTTTGAGTGTGTTTTTTATTTGATATATGTTTATTGGTATATAGGATGGAAACCCGTAAATAAATTTCATAGAGGATTCTGAATGAACGGTAATATGATCTGCACTTAAGATACAACTTCGCGTATCATTGGAATATAATAATTTTTTTATTGACTCTTTTATTTTTATTTTTCTTAAAAATGACAAATACAAAAAAAAATAAATGAAAAGACTAAAAAATATTATTGGCTTGAAATATCATATTTGAGCTTAAAACATGTGATCTTAGCATGTAGGAAATTTGGCTATATATTTGTGATATGTTTCTTATCATTAATGTTTTGTGTGCATAATTATGCATGATATAAACTCTTAGTATATCTTGTGTTTATATCTCACATGCACATTTTATTAATTTTTAGGCTTGGTCACATATATGAGTTATTGGATTGGCAGTCTAGTCCATGTAATCTTAAGATCACTAAATAATGTGACCTTTAACTAGATGACCGTATGTTATATCATTCGAGTACTTATGGGGAAATGTGTCAAATTCAAAAGATAATAGAAAAAACCTTTCACACAAAATAGTTTTTATTTAGGAGCTCATATTTAGGGGAGAAAATAATAGCATGCAACCAATGTTGCTTATTTTCAGGTCCTAATGGTGTTTAGTTTGAACAATTATTCAGTGTACTCGATGTTACATGAAATATGACTTCTTTAGCTTAATCTTGCTCATAACACAAGATCTTAAGCTTTGAATTTTTTATAACATCCCACCATAGGTAGGACGTTACTGGCAAGAGACAGAAGTAAACTGTCTCCTTAAGTCTCAAAATTAAGGGAAAAAAGATATGACGCTACATAAAATGGACAACCTGAATCACAATCCAGCACCATAAGATCCTGTGAAAACATCAAATAAGCATAAAAGACCTATAGTCCAACTCAAAACAAAACAAATCACATGACCAACACTCAGAGCTCCGTGCCCGATTCAAAGCATACAAACCAAAACTTTATCTACATACAAAAGACATCGTACATTGCACGATCCAATACATAAGCAAGAGGTACATACTTCCATACACAAATACATTCCCCAGGACTCTGGAGTAAGTGACTGCAGTTTGGATGGTTCTGTCTCCTTGAGCATGGCTTTCTAATGTCTTCTGTGGCTGACTGATCTGGTTGCCAACATGTAAAAGTTGCAAACTTAGATTATGTGAGTTATAAAGATCAATAAGTAACCATATACCTCACGAAAAGCAAGAATAAATTCCAAATATTGTATATAGATAACCATATATACATATGTATTTGTACAGTTGTTTGTCATAAAATCCTTAAACTTCATACAATCCTTTACACTTGTTAAACGTAAAGCCTTCTGATACACGTACACAAACCGACCTAGAACTGAATTCACGAAGCGTACAAACTTAAAAACCTGACTCATACAGGTTTCCAAATCTTCTTTCTAACAACATACCATAAACATTATACTTGGCAGAAAAGCCCGAAGCCCGGCCCGGCCCGGGCTTAAAATAAATAATTTAATATTTTAATTTATAAAATATATATATTTATATAATAAATTTTTTATATTTATAATTTTTTATAATAAAAAAATCGGGTCCGGGCTTAAAATAAATAATTAAATATTTTTATTTATAAAATATATATATTTATATAATAATTTTTATTTATTTATAATTTTTTATAATTAAAAAATAGGGCTCGGGCCCGGGCCAAATTTTTTTTGGCCGGGCTTATCAAAGCCCGGCTTGAGCCCGGCCCGTTGCCATCCCTAATAAACATCAAAACAAATTGATCACACACATACCCAACACGAACACCACAAAGTCTGTCTCATTCACACAACACAAACAGAAAACACACAAGCGATTTCTAAACAGTCAAATGACTTTGATTATCAGAAACATAACGTAATACAGATTCTTACGGTTAGTCACACTCATCATCAGAAACGGAAAGCATATTATAGATTTCTTATAGACATTCGTATATATTATCAGAAACGGAAAATATGTTACAGATTCTTTATAGTCAATCACTTTCTATATCAAGTACAGTAATCACATTACAAATTCCATACAATTATCATAATGCAATTATCATAATCTGATCTGATTTATTGAAAGACGTGGAAAAACATAATGCAAATTCCTTACAGACAAACACAATCTCTATTAGAAACAGAAAACATAATTTGGATTCCTTACGGACAAAAATATTTATTATCTGAATTGAAAATCAAACTACAGGCTTCACATAGTCATCTCATACGTTGTCAAAAACTATATCATGATGTAATCATTTTCAAAATCCCACTTATACAAAAAATAAATCTTTATAAGATCAAAATTTCTCAAAACCATAATCATCAAACTAATTAGGCATCCATTACTTAAATCACGAGCAAAAGCCGAGTAATGTCCAAACATGACCATGTCGGCAGAGGGTAGTGGGTCAGCTATTTTGTAATGGTATGGAACCTATAATAGGTGCCGCAGAGGGTTAAATCAATAAAATAATGATACAAGCACCATGACGAAAAACATATCGTATAATATCCAATCAGAATGTATAAACCAAGTTATCTAAATTATTTTCTCATAAACTTTTAGAAAAATCATAATCCAAAAGTATCATTGAAAATAAAAATAAAAGTATTAGAAAATACATAAATCATAATTATTGTAAAATCGAAATATCATAATATCATAATATAAATCAAAATCTTATAAAAAGTAAAAACTAAAGTATTTATAGAAAATCGTAAATTGAAATATGTGGTCAAAATCAAATTTCAAAATCCTTGTTTCATAAAATCGTAATAGGCGTCTAGGAACTAACTCACTGGACAAAGGAAAACCAGACGTCCAGTGTCCAAACCGCGCACACTGACCGGGCATTGTCCTGACATGACCATGTCGACAGAAGTTAATAAAAGGATCGTAGTCATATGGGCAAGGCCCAATAAAATACAGAACACATATTGTGTTAAAAAAAATTTATTTCAGAAGTTGAGTCATAACCTTTTTGTTTTATTTGTAAAACATTTCAAAACAGGTATACAATCCACTTATTTCAGAAAACAAACAACCAAGGGCAACCAAACACATATCAATTCATCATTCATTAACAAGAACTCACATGTTAGACTTTCAAATCCATTAGATATTCACAAATATCTTATACATCGAGAAATGTCATTATCATAATACACATCAATAGCATAATTCTAACTTACTATACATTTATATCTATAACATAAGATTTATACATAATTGTATCAATCCACCTAAACCCGTGGCTATGGCCAACCTAAACCCATTGTGGTTTAGTCAACAAATCTATTCATATTACTATATACATACATATTAATATATACACACAAAATACCTCTTATGAAACAATCATGCAAACGACTAATCATACTTCGAGTAGTCATCACATGGAATACTTACCTGATATCGTAAACACTCATGATCTTAGTAAAATCTGTTAAAACAAACGGCAAAAATGATTAGAACCGATATTACGTAGAATTCTCGACTCAACTTTGACAAAATTTTGAATCTTCCCGGAATATCCAAATTAAGTCTGTTCTTAACGATTTCAGTTTTATTACTCTTAAAACATCTAACTTTATAAATCTATCAAATCATATGCACTTTTCGACTAAAAACCCTCAAATACTTCAAAAAGTCCGAAATCATTACAAACGGATCCAGAATCTTTCGGATCCATCTTATTCCTTCGAAAACCTATCAAATACACCAAATGAATCATAATATATCATTTTAGGACCATCAAATAACTAAAATTCTCGAATTTCATATTTTTCGAAAATCTTCTGTAAAAAACTTCTAATAACGTTACGGAAGGATCTTGCACTCTCTGAAACTTTCTGGATTCATCTAAACATTATCATATCATCATAATTAACACATATCTATCATTACATTCATCAAAGCACGGACCCGAGCGAAATGTGATTTTATCGGATTCTCGCTAATACTACAGGATCGAACCAATTCATTCTGATTTCACCTGGATTCTATCAATAGCACAATTTCGATACATTTTAACTCATCCAATTCAATACAAGTCAATACATTATTCTACAACACTACTGGAAGCATCTGAATACAAATTAACTTAACTAAAATAATGAAATTTTTACCGGGATGCCTTACCGAAATTATGAAGGTACCGGAAGACTCCCTACGCCCACATGAACACATAGGAATGACGAAATTTGAATTAGAGCATTCAGGCTCGAGAGTCACTATTCATCCAAATCAATACCATTACATTTTTTTTTGGGTGAAAAATCAATACCATTACATTTTTTTTTTGGGTGAAAAATCAATACCATTACTTAAAGCCTGTCCAATTACAAACTTTCGGAAACAATAATTAATTCCAGACATAATCACATAACACAATCTTATGAAGTTTTATTTACAATCAAAGCTAATCCGAACATGACAAAAACCATAATAAGGAACTCTTCACGAGTCTCGGCAACCACCCAATTGCAATATTATGCAGAAAAAATTTTAAGTTTTAATGGTAGAGAATTTTTATTATTATTTATATTTGATAGATCCCAATATTTAAATTTTATTTACTCCAAGATATGCTCAATAAACCTTGGATTAAGCTCTCTCAAGATATACATGCAATTTGTATAAAAATTATGTTACATGTGCAAGCAAGTAATGTAGCATATAAGGTATCATGACAATATATGAATTTTGACTTCATGTTTCTCCATCTCTTAAGTTGACATTCCCTTGTAATAATTATCTTGAAATTTTAGCTCTTATTCTCCTGATCTTCTGCTACTGTAGAGGATATATATGAATTTAGAATAATACTGTTTAATATTAAGATGTGGCATATATATTCTTACACTTTGAAACAATATTCTTTCATGTTGAGGATCAAGCTGAATAAAGAAGAAGATGTATCATGTATCATGTATCTAGCTAGGTCTGAGATTCCTTCATGATATGTAAGCACCAACCAAGTGGGTATTTTTGTTTTTTGTCTCTCCTTTTTTGTTGTTCAAGTCTTGACCTTTCCCATTTTTGCAGGGACAAATGTCAATATTTCCTCCATCACCTGTAAAATTTCTTGCAATTTAACAAACAGTGCAACATTATGTGGCAACTTCCAATTTGGTGATTGATGAGGGACCAACGCCAAAAATTCAAAAAACAAAAATGAATTGGATAAACTCTTATCTTTCATTCCACATCAGCAAACTGACACTACGCCATCCAACTAGAAGAGAAAGAAAAACTTTCAAAGCTGCCCATCTTTTTGAACTGCATCACCATTCATCATGCAATTAGGATTTTGTTAAAAGTTTTATGAGATGTTGAAGTAATTTCATTTAACTGAACATTTTTACAGGTCTTTTGACATTCCAAAATTTTATTATACTAAAAGTAATCTTCATTTTGGATGGTTATGGTTTGATTTCACAAAGATATTGTTTCTATATTCATTTGATTTTTTTAGTATGTGATGCTACCAACCAGAGCCGAAAGCGTGTTTATGCTCATAAACTTATAATATGGTTTATATTCCAAAACAGTTCATTCTAGTTGTACGGACATTCCAGGAGTTTTAGATTATGTTGTTGTTAGTATGGTTGATGAAAAAATGCAAGTTGTTTATAGCACAAAGGGTCACAATCAAGCAAATCAAAAGGTGGCATTTTTCTTATCCAAACAAATATCTCAAGGAACTTCTTCTTTTTATCCTCTAGATTTTGTAATGGATTAAACAATTTAATCCCACGGCACCCCACCATTTGTTATAAATAAGGCTGGTTGAAATCTCAAAGTCAAGCACAAACTTTCCTACACTCACTTGCCTCTAGATAGTAGCTACTTCCTTTTTTTTTTTTTTTTTCTTTCTTTTGGAGCTTTGATATCACTTAGCTGCATTTGATCAAGAAAAGCTTGTAGATATGGACAGAGTAAGAGACTTGGCATCAAAGAAGGCAGCTGTGATTTTCACCAAGAGCTCATGCTGCATGTGCCACAGCATCAAGACACTTTTTTATGAGCTTGGTGCAAGCCCTGCAATTCATGAGCTTGATCAAGAAGCCAATGGGAAGGAAATTGAGTGGGCTCTGCGGGCCTTAGGCTGTAATCCTTCTGTCCCGGCTGTGTTCATAGGAGGAAGATATGTAGGTTCTGCGAAAGATGTCATATCCCTGCACGTCGATGGATCCCTGAAGCAGATGCTCATAGATGCAAAAGCCATATGGTTCTAGTCACATGAAAACAACTCTAATACGGAACCAAGTTAGAAAGCAAATGTTGTATTATGATCTTTGCTTTCTCTTGCGTTTCTTTACTACATTGTATGAGAAAATATAATACTCAATGAAATTAGCATAAAGAGTGTTTTTGTATTCATTCCAATGCATAAGAAGAGAAGAATGAATATATCAAAGATTCTAATTGTGCTTTCATTCTTTAATATCACAAAAACCTAACCAATGGAAACTTATCTACTTACTGAAAGCATTACCTTGTATCAGAAATTGACAATCCAACTGATAAAACAAATGCTTGTGGCAATGGAATGAGTTATGTTCTTTCTGGTTTGTGGTGAAAGAGATGCCAATCATCACTTGGCATGCTATTGCCTAAGTGAGAGACAAAAATAAGATTCTAAATCTTTTCATGTCTCCTTGGAATTTTGCCAATAACCTTCTCCTCCGCAGATAACTAAGAATACATGGAATGTTCTAGATAAACATATGATGTTGTTATATAAATGTCGCGTTATTTACACAAGTGAAAGTGTAGCAATAATTATACAGTAGGAGGAATCACTGCAAGTTGGTGGGCACGAACAAGCGCACTCACACCCACCGAAAGCCATCTCATTGCCCACATCTTTCTTTGTGACGATTCAAAGAAGGTGATTGCGAGAATCTGGTATAATAAATTGGCATGTCCCATATAATTTTCTACTTTTGTTGCATCTCAATAGAAAGAAAACTTGTTTGTTTCATAAAATCTGCAAAAAGTTGAACTTTTGGTCAAGAAGCTGTATATACAAATAAATCCCACCACTTGATCATTCTATTGCCCTTTGAAATTAAAAAGATTAAATATTATTCCATAAATCAGATGGCTACAGATTTTAGAGCCACTCAACCTGATAAATTAAGAAGTATGTGAACATAAAATGTGTATGCAAGTTGTTCAGTCCATACGATTACAGTAGTCTTTGTCCCTTTTTTTTTTTTTTCAAATCGTTGGAAATCCCACCACCAAACTACCCCTTCCGAACTTAAGCGGGGCAGGTAAAATCCCCGACTGTCTCAGGCTCTTACAAGAAACGCATTCCCTGGATTCGAACCCAGAACCTCAAAATAAGATCATGAATCTTACACCACCAAGTCAAGTCCCTTGGGACCGGTAGTCTCTGTCCCGGTAAAGCTACTTTACTAATTTCGCATATAAAGAAAGAACACCCTCTTTTGAATGTTCTTCAAACAGAGGACTAGTCCATCTTGCTTTTCCTATAAATAGGCTAAGCATTAGTGCTTTGTTCAAACAACCTTGAGCTTTAAATCCATTTTGTTTTCCCTTGACCACATTTCCTTCCCTTAAGTGAACCCGAGCACTTCATTTCCTCTCGAGTGTTATTTCAATATTATCATCATGGACAAGGTGACAAGATTGGCCTCAGAGAAGGGAGTAGTAATATTCAGCAAGAGCTCATGTTGCCTCTGCTATGCAGTCAATTTTTTGTTTCAGGAACTTGGAGTTAGCCCTTTGGTTTATGAAATAGACCAAGATCCTGAAGGCAAGGAAATGGAGAAAGCTCTGATGAGGTTGGGATGTAACAACCCTGTGCCAGCAGTGTTCATAGCTGGAAATCTCGTGGGTTCCACCAATGAAGTCATGTCTCTCCATCTAAGCGGCAATCTGATCCCACTGCTGAAGCCTTACCAGGCTTACTCTTTAAGTTAATTAGCTACTTTTGAATATCTTCACAATCTCGTTGGCGAATAAATTTGGCACCAATTAGTAGTTGTAGTGTGCGAATAAATCTGATCCCACTGCTGAAGCCTTACCAGGCTTGTGTTTCAACTATTTCATTTCTTTGAATTAGCTATATATAGCATGTATTTGTAATGTATTTCCCTTTATTAATTAATGAAATTAGCTTTTTATACTTTTTTGTGATCTCACTTTCCATAGAATTTTAAATTATTGGCCGAGTATGGTAGAAAGTAGTAGAGAGTATTGCACTAAGAATATAAACTAGTTTATAAGTTGTGGAATAAAAATTAGCTTCACAAAAATTAGGGCATATGCCAACTTAAAAAAATAATCTCGTATTGTGAAATTATAATTTTATAAAAGTATAAAATAGTTTATAAAATAGCGTTAATTATGTGTTTAATATAATATTTAAATATCTCACCAATAACCAAACTTTATACCAAACGGTGCCAATTTGAAGAATCTGTTACTTGAAGCTTTTAAGTTCTAATTAATTAGCTCTTGTCTTCTCAATTCATCAACTACAATCGTATATGAACGTACTAGTAGAAATGATACATAGTTTAGCCGGTGGTGACATTGATTGATTATGCACAGTGTAATCGAAAATCGGTAGCAAATCGTTCCTATAATGATTTGTGATTAATCAGAAATAATCGGAGATGAAAATTTGGAATGGTAATTAAGAATAAATTTATTTTCTCAACATTTTCTAAAAACCATTAAAAGCATTCTTTTATGAAATAATGTATGAGTTTTTAGTCAAGTCAATATAAATTTTAAATATTAAATAAGTATTATTTTGATACAAATATAAAAATTTATCCTTATTTAATAATGGTATTGCTGTACGTCCGGTAAAAATTCATTTAAATCAAAATGTATTCACGCATTTTTTTATTATTTCCAACAGAATCATTCTAATTTTACATAAAATCATCAATCAAAACCTAAAAAATAATATTGAAAATTTGAAAAATATTAAAAATTGAATTCAGACCTTTTTAGGTAATCGAAAATTCGGCCAATTAATAGATCAAAATCGACCAAGTTTTGATGTGACCAAATCATTAGAATAGTGATATATGATTAATTGGTATTTAAATTGCTTAGGTTTGATCCTACAGTTCAAGATATCCACAAAGTGACTAAATATTTTAACATCAATGATACATACACATCATTGTGCACAAAACCATTAAAGTTATTATAAGGAAAAAATTTCATTATATGACAAAATATTTCTTTTCTTTTATAATTATAATTATAATTAAGTACATAATAGTATCAACCCAAAAAGTTATTGTGTGGGAGGGGGGACCCAACCAAGAAAATAAAGTTGTGGGAGAGAATTTTGAGGTCCTCAAAGTTTAAAATCTCGCGGGATTCCTTCAAATGTAAAAAAGAAATTCTTGTGTGAAACGTGACGTCATTCATTAATATATATATATATATATATATATATATATATATATATAATTCGAAATTATTAATTAATATAATAATAATGGAAAGATAAAATTATTAATTAACACATATCATAGATTTATTAATTAGTGCATTGAGCCTACCCCTAATAAGTTTCTCTCGAAAGTTATATATGCACCGCTGCTATATAAGATTCTTCTACTTTTATTTCTGATAAAGAAAGGGATTAAATTCCTTTGCCTTTCTCTTTATCATAGCTTTTATTTTTACTCTTTATATTTGATTGCTGCAAACTTTGTCCAAATCAATCTTCATATACCAGAAAATGGCTTAAGATATTTGTGTACCCATATGACACTTGAGTACTACATGCACTGAAATGGGAGGTACCGGTCCCCTCCACTTTGCAAGATTTATGGAAGAAATTAAATGTAGTATCTTTCTGATTCAACTGACATAAATAATAGGCCTCAAAGATATATACCACATGTTTTTATTAGTGCCCATGGAAATTAAGGAAGGAAAATTGTACACAAAGACAATGTGATTATTTTTGTCTTGTAGTGATTTTGTGTAAGTTTTTTTAAAAAAAATAAATAAATTAAATTAAGTGAATATCATTACTCAAAAATTAAAGCATGCAAATAATCTTGGAGTGCTGAGTTGCCGTTAAAACCCTAATCACTATGTAAGGCTCACGCCTAGTTTCTTCAGATGCACGACTGGAAACCCTCCTTGACCGCGAGCACCTTTGGTTGCATGCTAAAGATTCGATTTAATTTGGTGGGGGCAATAGAAAAAGAAAAAGAAAAGAAGATCACTTTCTATATGATCAAGATGGAGAACTTTCTTCATTCTCTCTCTCTCTGTTCCAGCTCCTGTGGCCCTGTCTTGCCACTTTGTCTCCTTCCATGTCTATCATTGTTTTGAAAACTAAATGACACAAAATCTAAGGGATTACCCCTGACTTATGACTATTTTTTGGAAAGAAAAATTATATATTTATAGTTTCTGATTCTGTGTTGAACGGTGTCAGAGAAATATTAAAGTTAGGCGCCGATTTTAAGTCTAGGTGAACTAGACGGTTCTCTCAGGCCTCAAATTTTAAAAATGTCTTATTTTTTAGGCATCTCAATAATAATACTTTAATTATCCTAAAATTTTAATTTTTAAAGTCATGTATTTGTACCACAATTTCAATTACAATTGAAAAACATATCAATTAGAAAATATGCATTTAAATGCAACAAAACCTTATAAAAAAAATCCGCCAAAGGCCCAAATGCCTTTAAGCCGCCATGTTCATTAATCAAATCAAGACTTTTACAAATTCTGGAATTTTTTCAGACCAAACAGAATAACTCACTTAGCTAACGGCTACTTTAGCTAAATTATGAGCTTTGACATTACATAGTCTAGGGATAAACATAATTTGGACCGTCCGTAAACAGACCCGGCCTTGGATATAAGTACCCATTTATGACCTTCAATTTTTTTTTATAGTTCCAAATTACTTAATAGTCAAGGTCTCAAAATTTTTTAAAATAATATCTTACTATGATAAAGGTCTTAAAATATAAAAATCACCTTAGGTTTTAACAGAGGTGGGCATCGGATCGGGTCAGATCCGATCTGATTCGATCCGATAATATCGGATCAAATCGAATCGAATTTGGCTATCGAACCCAATCGAATCATGTTTTGTTCATTTGTCGAATTTCGGATCGGATTGGATAAATTTGATAATTATCGGATCGAATCAGATTTTATCTGATTTGATAACAAATCTGAATCCGATAAGGAATCTGATTTGATAACGGATTCGAAATCCGATAGAGAATATGATTTGATAATAAATCCGATAGTATATTCGATTTGATAACAAATCCGATTTGATAACGGATCCGATTCGAAAAATTTATTTGTAAATTCATAATAATTTTATCGAATCGGATCGGATAACTTAAAATTCAAATTAATTTTATCAAATCGGATCTGTTATCAAATCGAATCCACTATCGGATTCATTATCAAATCGGATTCTCTATCGGATTCGAATCTGTTATCAAATCGGATTTATCCGATTCGTTAAGTATTTGAATCGGATCAAACAAATTTGATCTGATTCGATAGTTATCAGATCAGATTGAATCGAGTTTGATAAGACTATTAAACCTTATCGGATCAAACAAACTAATACTAATCAGATCGGATCGGATTCGGATTCGGTCCGATCCGATCCGAATCCGATAATGCCCACCCCTAGGTTTCAAGGATGTCAAGGATGCTCTTGATTAAACTCCATTTGGTACATTTCTTATCATCAAAAGAAAGTTGAATTCACATTTTAGGTTCATACCGAAGGTACGTGAGGAAATTTATGGCTGGCCTACTAAACCATCTAGAAATTACGAATATTGACTCCTAATCAAAAGAGAAATAATACACTAACCGAATTAACGATACAAACTCTAGACATTATCACAATCTATCAAAAAACCTAAAAACAAAGGAAAAAATACAATAAATCACCAGCATTGACGGCCTCTGTCCTTAGCCGTTGGAGCCTTGTTGATAGTGATTTTTTTATAGTACTCACCCTGAGGAGGGTCAAAGCTTCTTCTTTTTTATGCGTCTATGTGGTTTGAAAGGCCCAATGGCCTAAAAGTAAAGGGAAGATTAGAGAATGATATAGACCACGATATGCAGTGATGCACTCTCCCTGAGGAGAAATTATGTGGATAAAACAATGACAGTCCCGACCTGACCACATTGAAATATGTATTGGGGATGCTTCGTATAAGTGGGTACCCGACCCGGGGAGGTTTAATTTGTATTGTATGAAGAACCTGACCCGATGAGCTTTGATGAAGTCATACCCGACAAGTTCAAACAGCATAACATATGACATATCGGAATATGATTGCATCTAAAAGACTACTAATGAAAATAATAAAGCAATGGTTCACTTGAAGGCGTAGGTCCTACCAGCCACCATAAGCTGATGCAGTGGCTAAACATCTGGCTCGTAAGTTGTCAAATAAGGTAGTGGAAGTAGGGACTAAGGGGGTAATGATGACTAAGTGATGTAAGGTGACGTCAGAGTCAGTTATAAAAGGTTTTGGGAACCTATATAAAGGAGTTAAAGTCATTATAGAAGGGTTGGTTGGCAAATTATGAGTTAGCAAATTTCATATTTCATTCTTAATTGAGAGCAAAAGTACTAGAAAGAAACTAGTGATAAAGAGAGAAGTGAGACATGTTCCCGACCACATTGTGAGAGGTAGACTAGATTAGTCATTATCCGATATGTTATTTGGGTTGGAACACTGTCTATTTCCTTGTTAGAAGCTCATGTCGATATTCACCCCGAGGTCAATAAAATCATCCATTTTTCTTCCGTGGACGTAGGCTGGAGCCACTTTCCACCGATCCACATTAAACCATATCTCTTTGTTTGTTTCTCTTTTGCAGTTTGTGCGGTTCCATATGTTGGAGTTGGTGCTTGGAGCGCCAATTCAAATAATGTATATTACATTATATTTTATTATTTATTAATAAAATAACTATTTTTTTCATTTCAACCTTGTTAATGGTAATTATTATGTCGTAATGAATATTAGATTGATATATAAATATGCTGAGAATCACAGCGACCTTAGAATAGTTATGTAGTAATATTGGACATTGGGTGGTCCGACATTGGGATAATATTACTATTATAAACTATTTTTAAAGTAAATATTCCTAATCATTGGTTTTGGAATACGGTCGAATTCCTATAACCTAGAAGACTAGTACATGTCGTATATTGGAATTGAAGTTCCCATGGTTTAAAATGTATCATGAGCAAGGGAAGCTCATATAGACATATGAGTATTCGTTAGATCGAATACTGAATGACTCACATGTGATTCCTAATAGTTGGAATTACACACCACCGTCAATAGGAATCTCTTCGAGTCGAGTGGCATATGTACTTCTTTAACTATGGAATAACATTGATTTTTGTGTGTGATCCTCCACACTTTGATGTCATATATGTCAGAGACCTTTCATGGTCTGACCGCTAGATGTTCGTTGGGTGTGAAATTGCACTCGTTAATCAAGTACATATCAGGCCCGTATGTATACCATAAGAGGTTAATGTATCCATGTGAGTAAGTCATAATTCTTAAGACTTTGGCCAAAGCCGATCACCTAGGGTGGATCGCATATATCAGAAATGATGTTCTGATTAGTTGTAAAGAATCGTGGACATCTCGACAATATGAGATATACGCCTTGGAAACTTAACGGTGTAATCTATGTTTCCTAAGCACAAATCGTATAGCTTACGACCGAGGAATTATTAAACATATGTGATGACCTCGACTTATATATTAGTTTATAAAAACTGATATGTGTGTGTGTTATATATAATCGTGTGATAGTTGTGTGTTATTGATGTATGACTCATGAATGTTAATTAGGTTATGGTAGTTACAAGGGGTTTACAAATCCATTCATGAGAGTCAAGTTTTGTCCTATATTTCATTATAGGTCTTGCTTTATGAGATGGTTATATCATCTCCTGCCGGTCACGTCCTTCATATATTGATTGGTTGTGACTTACAATTACTTTTTTACTGAAAAATTAAACAATAAAGCAAAAAAATTGATACTTTTTAATTAGGTTCATTTTCAAATTAAAAGATTATTAACACAAACACAAACACAATTCAATATAATCTTATTGTAAGTAATATATTACTATAAGAAAACCTATAACACATTAAAATAAGAGAACCACTAAAATAATAGAATATTTATTAAATCTTAAAACTAAAATAAAATAAAATGAACATTTTAAGTAAATCATACTCATAATTAAATTTATTTTCAAATCATAAGATTAGAACTGCTATAAAACTAAACCTAGAACAAAATTTGAAATATTGATTTTGTAAAGAGCATATATGAACGTTACAATAAATAATAAAATTATGTTACTTGTAAAACAAAAGTATTTAAGATTTTCTTTCTTTATTATATTGAATTTCATTTCATTAAATTTTCATTTTCATTTTCATATTAAATTACTGTAAAATATTTATTCAACCTGCTCAAAGCGTCTATGCTGTCCTTAAGAGGCGTGACTTGGTGGTGTAGGATTTAGGATCTCACATTGAGGTCCTCAGTTTGAATCCAAAAAATATGTTTTTTGTAAGAATTTGGGACAACCGGGGTTTCATCTGCTCGTTCAAACCCGAAAATGATGATTTGATAACGAAATTTCCAAACGATTACAAATTAAAAAAAAAAAAAAAAAAAAAAAAAAAAAAAAAAAGAAAAAACAAGACAAAATGAAAGTACGTACTTGCTTTACTACTACATTCTGCAAAATTAGGGTTACCAAATCCCTTGTTTCTCGCGCCTTCAGATTCGCAATTTCAATAATTTTGATTAACAGTGATAGAAATCCCTGCAATTTCAGTGTGTGATTAATTGCTACAATGAAGCGTCGGGACTGGAGTGATTATGGGAAAATTGACGGCCCAAAATCGAACATCGTCAGCAAGAAGAAGAAAAACATTCAAAGATTAGGAGGCACCGCTCTCTCTCTCGAGGCCTTCGCTAATGCTAAATCAGCGAATCAAACACCACAATCCTGCTTTTAAAAGTAATCAATTTTCCTCATTTTAATATTATTATTTTTAATTGATTTATGAAAATTCGTTCGCTTTTATGTTGATTGTAAAGTAGGTTGCTTGTATATTGTCCTTTAAGAGTGAGGTGGTTGAATTTTGTAGCGCCAGTGAACTAGAGTTTCATTGACCTTCATAACTATATGCATTCAAATTTGTTTTTGTTGATTCAATTGCTTGTTTGTTAATGTGGAATTTGGGTATTTATGAGGGAGGATGATGGCATGATGCAATTTCAATGTGTGTTTAAGTTTCTTGAGATTTTAATTGGATTCCTTTTTTTTTTTTTTTGTTAAATTTGTTGCCCTTGTTTTCCATCAGAGAAGCAAAGGAGTTCTATAAGAATGCGAAATTCATGAGCAAGTATAGGAAGTCACTGAAGCAACAAAGTCCGCAGACTGATACATCCTCATCTGTAAAACCAGCCAAGGTTTGTACATTATCAACTTTTGTCTTAAATTGTTACATTATATCAGTCTCTTTTTGGAAAATTATTTCAAGAATAGCTTAGCTTAACTTTGTTTGTCCAAGAGGTCTAAGAATCAAATCCTATTACCCCGACCTTGGTAGTGAGATTAGGTTTAGTTTTATTTGTGCTTGGGAATGGGGTTGGGTAGTTTGGTAAGTTTTGTCACCAAAAAAGGTAGGCCGCGTAGCTTGAGGTATTAATAATTACGAGTCAATAACTGAATTTCATTTTACAAATGATTATGTACTGCTTATCGATGGTATTCATTAGGTATTTAATCATGAATTTCGATATTAAGTTTTATGGGTTAGCATTTGAATATGTAGAATCTGAGGAGCAAGTTCCAGGTTAAGTTTGCAAGTTCAAAATTTGTCTAGGTCCTGAGGTGCTTGTTTTTTTATATTCCATGAAATGGAAGGTAGCTTGCTCTTGAATTTATGCCACCGAGTATAATCAATTCATACAATTCCTATGACTACTTCAGGATCAAAACGAAACCAGAGATGGTAGTAAAATAAATGTAAGGGATAAGAAGAAGAATAAAACAGAGTCTAGAAGAACTGTATGAGAATAAGCGTGAAGAGGAAGAGTGGGCAAGAAGGGAAAGGGAGGCAAATATTTAGGCAAAGAAGGAAGGAAGAGAAAAGGCTGAAGCTCAAAGAAAAGAATTGAGGTCAAAGATGTTCAAAAAGACACGGCATGGTCAGCCTGTAATGAAGTACAGGATCGAACATCTTTTGCAGACCATTCAAGGTTCGAGCAAAATCTCATCTAACAACAATAGTTGATCATGTATTTAGCATTTCTTGCTGATTAGAAAAATGGCACTGAAAAATCATGGAACATTAAATTCTTCATGTATTATTTAGTTGTTTTCTTGAAATGCTATAGATAATTTCTGCTGTCATAGTGTTTTAAAATTTTCAAATGAGTTCTTCCATCGAAGTAAATTTCAGTAGTAGCCAGTTTTATGTCGTTGATGAATAGAAGTTGAAATGTTACAATTTGTTTTCTGGTGTATTGGTTTAATTAGTCACTGGAACTGTTAGCTTAGTTATTCAAAAGAATAAATAAAAGGATTAAGACCTTCCACACCCCATGCTGGATGAACGGATTGTATGCATGCACCACCCCCTCCCCCTCCCCCTCCCCCTCCCCTTCCCTAACTTTTTTTTTTTAATTATTTTTTTAAAATTAAGGTTAATGAAAATATCATTAAATAAAGACATCACAATGATATAATTACAAAGGCCATTTCGGGTAGATTACAAACTTAGGAAATCCTAAGACTCGAACCTAGTTAGGTCGAAACCTAATATTATACATGATTTGTTTCTATGGCAAGAGATGTACATTATTATATACAAATTTGAGTGCATGGTCCCACATTATTGGTTTAGTTCATAGAGAAATAGGTTTTTTTTTTTGTTTTTTTTGTTTTTTTGGCACTTTCGGGAAAAGATTTTATGGAGACGAAGTGGGGGTATGTCGCTCAAAGGATTAGAGTATGTGGCTATGAACTAAGGTGGTGCCCCTGTTTTGTTGCTAACACGAGCTTTAAGGAATCGATCTTATAATATAGATATCTTGTCAACACAATTAACTAATTAAGTCTTTTACAGTTTTAAGGGTTTTTTCAAAGAAGAAAAAACAAAATAACTTTTAATTTGGGATTTATGAATCGGGATTTTAATGCATATAAAATTAAAACAATTCAATTGGAGCAAGAATTTTTAAGTGCATTTGAAATATTTCATTTCTGAACAGGAGTCATTTGGATATATTTTTCTGATTCATAATTGTGGTTTAATGTCTATCCCTTATTCTGATTATGGAAAATATGAAATAGATAAAAATAAATATTTTATTTTGGTTCGAAACAGACTATATAATATGATTTATCCGTTGGGTTATAACAGACATTTTACAGGAGGTTTATATTATATCAATGTACCCTTATCTAATTCATGTTGAAGTATATTTTATTCTAATTCTTTATCATCATAGGCATGGACATAGTCCACTGCAGGAGGGTTTTTTTTTTTTTTTAACATAATAATGTTATCAATGAACTAACATTAAATTTACTTATTCACGTCCTTGCTTCTGCTAGTATTTTAAAGGGGTAAGGCTATCCATTGATTTACTTAATCGGTTAATCCACACATGTATTATAATTCCCCCTTATTCTTAGATAACATCAAATTGAACCATAAAATCAGTCATTTATAATTGCTGATGAAGGATTCTTCGAAAAGTAAATCTTTTGTGGAAATCAAATGGATTCATATATATACATACACAAGGTTTACAATTAAATGATAGGTAGAAACGTCATTAAAAGACTTATTACCGGGTTAATAGATCACTTTAATTTTACTATTCTACATAAATTATTATATCTCTACGTCAATAATTTTATATGAGAAACTAGCACTTGATCACTTCCTTCAAGTCCTTGTATTATTTTTCTTTGTTAATAAACCAAACTAAATGAAAATTTTATAAAAGTATTTCTGGCACTCTACAATCTTCAATTTTGGGGGTTCTAATAGTTAGATAGACTGAACCAAAATTATATCCTTTTTCACTAAAGGGCACATTTGGCCCAATCTGTCACAATCCAGCTCTCACGCCGTAGAAAGTCTCACCTATGTGAGTGATTGTGGCCACAACGGAGTTCATGTGGATTTTTTACTGGCTGCGCGCTACCAATAGTTGCATTTGAAATACGTATTTAAGTCACAGCCACTCATGGACGATATAATAAAAATCTACGTGGGAGTTTTTTGAGATATTATTTTTAGTTATTATTGATTAATGGTTTTATTATTTTTTTTTTCATTTTATTTATTATTATAAATTAATATTAATTAATTATGTTGACGGCTGATTTTGGTCTCAGGGTAATATTGGAATATCACTCCCGAAAAATCCTCCCTCAATAGTGAATTTGTTTGGTTATGGGGACCAAAGGCAAATTTAGCGAAAAACAGATAAACACACCAAACAACAAGGGGATTTAACGTGGTTCGGTGGATTTGGATCCGACCTACGTCCACGGACACAAAAGGGATGGTACTTTTATTACTCAAAACACTCTTCTCAAATCTCTACAAGTCAGAGCTTGAAGATTCAGATCACTAGTTTTGTTGGTGATCTTATGATTTTTTGAGGATCCCTTTTACACATACTATGCTCTCCTATTTATAGTAATACAGAAATCAGACTCCTATTTGTATAAGAAATCCTATTTGAACTTAGTCTCTTCTTCTTGCAAGGATTCCCAGCCTGATGCTCCCTTCTCTTTTCTTCTTCCCTTTCGGATTCTGACTCCATCTCCTTGTGAAAGTAGGATAACTCGCTTATCTTATCCGTTAGAATAGAGTGTCGTCATCTTTAACGCGTCTCGCCGTCTGGTCGGTTTTTATGTGGTCGGTCATGACAGTCTTTTATGCTGAGAGTGTTCCTGCCGACCTTAAAGTGCTCGGTCATACGAACCAAAGTGGTCGGTCTTCACATGTTGTGGTCGGGTCGGTTTCTGATGATCTCAACCAGCCAGGAATTTACCCTTCTGTCCTCGTCGTGCTGTCTAAATGTTTATAGTGCCTGAAAACACCATCAACATCTGTCCCCTAGTTCTCGGTTCCAACAAGCGTGCAAGTTGGTGCCGGGAACTACACAAAGAAGGTGTTTCTGACTTGCTCTGTTGGAGGTCGGTCTTGGGTCGAGAAATGCTTTGTTGCCTCTTTTTAAGCGTTTCGTCTCGAGACACGCAATCAGTCACGTCCGTTTAAATGCCTATCAAATCAACTTTAGGGTTTCTTCTAATTTTGACACTTGTCAAACATCCGCCGGGTTCCCGCCAAAAGAGGGGACGAATCGACCGTGCAGAGGTGTCTTCACAGTGGGCTGATCTCAGCCGTCTGTTTGAACTTGGGAGACCCTTTTGCAGTCGACACTTGGCGTTCATCCGGGCTCTTCCTTAGATCCAATGGTCACGAGCGTCTTTGCCATGACTATAAAAGGACGAGGGCACTGTTTCTTCGTTTTCGGCAATTTCTTCTTCTTTTCCGCAAATATCTCTGTGTTTTGCCCGACTCCGCGCTTTCGAAGTTCGACCGTGGTCTTCTTCCTCTTCTGTGCTGTGAACATAAGGAACGGGCACACCCGCACTGAACAACCTTCTGCCTTTTCTGAGAAAAACAAGTAAGTCCTCTGAACGACTTCTTCCTCTTTCGTTTTTTATGAATCTGTGTTTGCTAGGAAAAGATTTACGGTTTGCTGGGTTCTGCTATAGGGCACTTTTAGAGACCACCTGCTTTAGTTTAACATGGAAACCGTGGGTAGTTTCTTTTTAGCTGTAGATTGATTTCCCCTTCCTTCTTTGTTTTTCTGTGGGTGTCAGGGATGTCTGACGGCAATTCCTCCCCTGGAAAGCCTGCTAATATCTCGGCTCCCCCTGCTGAGGAGCTCTCCTCGGGCTCGGGGGCACCTAGTGTAGAAGACCTTGACACTACCCCTACTCCCTCTGAGATTGAACAAGACTCCTACCATCAGAGGGTTCCTCGGAAGGACCCGGAGCCGGTGAACTTGGGTCGTCGGCTCTGGATATGAATCGTCCCTCCAAAATAACTGAGGATGATCTTGCCGCTGTTCGACAACGATACGACATACCTATAGATATAGCCCTTGAAGTTCCCGGCCAATGGATCGTGCTAGTCAACCTGATGAGGGCTCGGTGGCGCTTCTTCCAATCTTTTTTGAATGTGGGCTGCGGCTGCCGATGCAACGTTATTTGCTTGGATGCTGGCCGAGATGGAGATTGCCCCTTGCCAATTGAGCTTGAACAGCTGGCGGATTCTGGCCGGCATATATGTGGTCTGGAACCGGGCAGGTTTAGGTGTACCTTGCTTGGAAGAGGTGAAGAGGTTATACCGTTTGAAGTCTAACCCAAAGACTCACTATGGTTGGTATTACCTTTCTGCTTACGATAGCTCGTCCAACCTTGTCCAGAAACTCCCCGACTCCAACAAGAATTTCAAGGATTTTTGGTTCTGGGCTACTGGGGACTGGGGTCGGGTCCTGAGATCGTTTGAGGAGGACGTCTCGGTTCCGGACATCTTCAGGGCTGGAGGTTAGGAGTTTAATACCCTTTTTTCTTTCTTTATTCCCGTTCTTAGTTTCTTAGGTTTCTGACTTCTCTGGTTCTCCCAGCTTGTTGGCGAGATGCTCCAAAGGTTTCTCGTCAGGTTCGGAGGCGGGTACATTGGGCTCGGGGGTATGCTGCCCCTGGAGGAAGTTGGTCAATGATGCGGCCTTTGTTGAGTCAGGCCTTATTCAGACCGTCCCTCCGGAAGTCTCTGGTCGGATAGGTAGGTGTCTGATGGCTGTTTTGATGATCTTCCATGTTTGTTTTATCATGTTTGATATCTTTTTTATATGCTTGGGTCCTGATTTTCCTTTTTTTTTTTTTGTGTAGGCATGTCGAAGAGGCCAAAATTTCTTGAGAAGTTGGCCGGTACCATGAAGAAAGCCGGCCGTGCTGATGTTGGAACTTCCCGGGCACAGCCTGACACTGCTGGGGCTGAGCGGGCGTCTCAAGGAGAGTTCAGCAGGCTGCTCGGAGTCTCTCTTCTCCTGGTGCACAATCATCGGGGTCTGCTCGTCTTACCAGTCCGCCAAAGCCTCTTAGGAAGAGGAGGCGTCAATTTGGGGCCGAGGAGACCGAGCTGGTCCAAGAGGAGGAGGAGAGAACCTGTCCCGGGCAAGAAGAAAGACGCTCGCCGGGGCAAAAAAATCATCCGTGGGCTCCTCAAAAAAGCGAAAGGGTTCTGTAACCCTCGGGGTGGATGACCTGGGAGAAAACATCCAGGCCACTTCCATTTAGTTGGCCGAATGATTGGGAGGTGATTCCTCCTGAGGAGGTCTCGAGGTATGAGGATATCTCGCCCGAGGTGTGTGATCACCGAGATGAGCTCTCAGATGGCAAAGGTAGTTCTATTCTCTTTCTCTTTTCTGACTTCGGTTCTCGGTTTTCTTCATATCGTATCATGACCTCTTTATTTTTGTGCAGGCCACTTACCTTATGGCGAAGAACAAGGACCTTCTTTTGAGCCTATTGTCCGATGGCGGTCAGGCCCAGAGACTTCAGAATCGTCTTACAGAGACGGAAACCAAGCTGGCCGACCGGGAGGGGGTGATTCAAAACCTTGAGTTGGCTGCCATCGAGAACTTCAAAGTTAACAAGGCTCTTAAGGCTGCGGCTGCGCTGGAGCGAAAGCTTGCTGACAACGCTCGGGAGGATTTGAAGACCGCCCAATCTGAAATTGGTGTTTTGAAGGCCAAGGTGGCCAGTGCTGAAACCACGTTGAAGGCCAATGAAGAGCAAATGGCGCGGGCTCGGGATGATCTTGTGAGGAAAGAAACCGAGCTTGAGGAAAGAGAGGCCGATCTTGAGGCCGAGAAGGAGGCTATCCGCCTAGAGGGAGTTGGTGACTGCGCCGACTGATACCGATGGTGCTGCCGAGTCTGAACATGGATCCTATATATGCGGCCATCAGTTCTGTAAAGGGGAGATCTCCGAGGAGGAGTTCCGGAAGTGGCTCCCTCCCCCTGCCGAGGAGTTGATGGATCATGCCTCGGTTTCGATCGTCCGGCTTCTGGGCTCCCCATGAAGGGCAACCTGAGGTTTCTGCCGCAGGCGAGGACTGCCTTGAGATCCCTCCTCCCGTCCCTGAAGTAGAGGTCTCCCTCGCTGCCGAGGACGAAGCAGCCGTTCCCCCTCCCGAGATCGAGCCAATCCTTCCGTTGTCTGAGCGAGTTGAGGAAGAAGTTCCTGCCCCTGTGCGGGCTGAATGAGAAAGGGTAACCCGACCGGGGCCCTATGTACACTTACATATTTTTGTAATAAAACTTTAAGTTGTACTTTGACATACATACATATGTATCTTATGTTTATTTCGTGTCTCTCTCCATTTTTTTTTTTTGTCCGAACAATATGAGTCCCTTCAGGGGTCATCATGAACCGGAGGGGTATAACATGACCCCGAGCTGGGTAAGGACTTCGATTCTGGGGGAATGTTTCCTCCCCAAATCGAAGGAGTTTGACTCGGTGGGACATAGCCCGAACCCGAGCTGAGTGAAAGACTTGGACCTGGGGGAATGTTACCTCCCCAGTCCAAAGAAACCGACTCGGTGGGACGTAACCCGACCCCGAGCTGTGTGAAAGACTGGACCTGGGGGATGTTACCTCCCCAGTCCAAAGAAACCGACTCGGTGGGACGTAACCCGACCCCGAGCTGTGTGAAAGACTTGGACCTGGGGGAATGTTACCTCCCCAGTCCAAAGAAACCGACTCGGTGGGACGTAACCCGACCCCGAGCTGTGTGAAAGATTTGGACCTGGGGGAATGTTACCTCCCCAGTCCAAAGAAACCGACTCGGTGGGACGTAACCCGACCCCGAGCTGTCTGAAACCAAGTGACCTCGGCGGAACGAATCCAGCCCCGGGCTGAATAAATAAGTGGCCTCGGCGGAACGAATCCATCTCCGAGCCAGGTAATCCAAACGGCCTCGGCGGAACGAATCCAGCCCCGAGCCGAAAATCCAAGTGGCCTCGGCGGAACGAATCCAGCCCCGAGCCGAATAATCCAGTGGCCTCGGCGGAACGAATCCAGCCCCGAGCCGAATAATCCAAGTGGCCTCGGCGGAACGAATCCAGCCCCGAGCCGAATAGTTTTGGGACTTGTACAGAAGGGAAGTGAATCAACCTTTTGCGAAGCCCTACCGAGTCTGGCATGGGCGTCCCTCTGCCAGATCGGTAAAAAATGAAAACAAGATTAAATAAAATTGAGGTGGGGGTGACTTAGCACCTATCCCGAAAATGTTTTTTTGTAAGTATAAACAACAACATGGATGCCTCAAAACAGCGTCCTGCCCGAGGTCTCCAAAACACAATTCTGAATCTTTCAATTCAGCGTCCCGGCGAACCAGAATTCGGATCAAAAAGAGCGTTTGATTGGTAAGGGCACATCCTCTACACGTCGGTCCACTGGGGAGCCTGTGTATTCATGAGGGCTCCTCCTTACCACGCTGGAGTAGGCACACGCTACAGGGGCTCTACGCATCCCCGTGCTGTGCCTCACGGATCCGAGTGATGAATGGATCAAAGAGTGTCCGGGACGCTAAGGGCATATCCCTCCTTAGGTCCGGTATCACTGGAGCTAGCAATCGTCACGGGGGCCTCGTCACTCCCCGTGCTATGCTTTCCCACGGATCCATTACATCGGGTAAATGAGGATCAAAGAGTGTTCGACACATTAAGGGCATACTCCTCCTTATGTTCGGTAACACTGGAGTAAGCAATCGCCACGGGGGTATCATCCCTCCCCGTGCTATGCTTCTCATGGATCCTATGCGTCGAGTATGTCCCTAAGGACCCTGAGCTGAGAGAGATGGTTCTGGGGGAATGTCCCGTCCCCAGACTAATGATTATGACTCGGTGGGACGTAACCCGACCCCGAGCTAAAAAAGGCACTTGGACCTGGGGGAATGTTACGTCCCCAGTCCGAAGGGCTGACTCGGTGGGATTGTACCCGACCCCGAGCTGAGAAAGGCACTTGGACCTGGGGGAATGTTTATGTCCCCAGTCCGAAGGGCTGACTCGGTGGGATGTACCGACCCGAGAGTTTTGAATATTAAGGGCGAGTTTTCTCCTTATGTTTTGGATTGTTGCGTTGAGTATTCCCCAGAGCTCTTTTGCAATCTTTTATTTATTATTTTTTTTTTTTGAAGAGCGGATAATAAAAAAAGTTTTTATTGATACTTGGGGACATACTGCCCTTCTTATAACTCTCTGTGGGCTATTTTGAGAAAGGCTCTGTATTTGAATTCATGTCCCTTATTTGTTTGTAGTAAGCAGATAGGAGGGAGAGGAAGTTTACTGGAAGTATTTTCTCAACATCTTGGCATTCCATGGCTTCTTTAATCTTGTGCCGTCAAGCCGTTCTAGGATGTACACTCCTGGTTTTACCACCTTTATCACCTTGTAGGGCCCTTCCCATTTGGCGACCAAGGAGCCCTCTTATGGCTTTCGAGTATTTAGGGTGACCTTTCTTAGCACTAGGTCGCCCGGGATGAAGGGTGTGTGTCCGAATCCTTTTGTTGTAAAAACGGGCCATCCTTTGTTGGTAGATTGCTGTTTTCATGGCCGACCTCTCTCTTTTTCTTCGACCAGGTCGAGGTGGTTTCTGAGAAGTCTTCGTTCTGTTTTCTCTCATAGTGCTGAACCCTGTGGGAGGTCACCCGATTTCTGCCGGGATGATAGCTTCATACCCGTATGCTAAAGAGAACGGGGTTTCTCCTGTGGAGTCTTTACAAGTTGTCCGGTGTGCCCATAGTACTTCCGGTAGTTCCTCGACCCATAAGCCTTTGCTGGATCCGAGCCGAGTCTTCAGGTTAGCCTTGATGGTTTTGTTGGTCGCCTCGACTTGTCCGTTTGACTTGGGATGGGCTGGTGTGGCGAACTTTAGGGCGATCTGGAGGTCTCGCAAAGTTTTCTGAAACCTTTGCTGTCAAACGCTTCCGTTGTCTGTGATGATGGCTCGGGGAATCCCGAACCGGCAGACGATATTTTTCCTCAGGAATTCAGTGGCCCTTTTCTCCGTTATGGTGGATAATGGCTCTGCCTCCACCCATTTGGTAAAATAGTCTATGGCCACGATGGCATACTTCGCCTGTCCTTTCCCTTGTGGCATTGGTCCAATGATGTCTAGCCCCCACTGGGCGAACGGCCAGGGACTGAGCAACGTGGTCAACTGTTCTGCTGGTTGGTGGTGGAGGTTTGCGTTTTTCTGACATCCTTCACACCTGCGGGCTACTCTACACCGTCCTGGTGCATGGTCGGCCAGTAAAAACCTTGTCTTAAGGCTTTGAAAGCGATTGAGCGACCTCCGGCGTGGCTTCCACAGATGCCCGTATGTATCTCTCTGAGCACATAATCTGCCTCTTCTTCGGCAAGACACCTTAAGAGGGGGACTGAGTAACCCCGTCGGTAAAGTACCCCGTTAATTAGGGAGAATTTGGTGCTTTTGTACCTTAACTTTCTGGCCTCTGCTCTGTCCTCTGGTGTTTCTCCTGTTTCCAAGTATTTTCTGATGGGTTGCATCCATGACGCTGGGCTTTCTTTATCTAGAACTTCTACTTCAGATTCCCCCACGCTTTTTTCCCGGACGTGGATCAAAGGGATTATCCTGGAGTGTTCGGCTTTTGTTGAAGAAGCGAGCCGTGCCAGAGAGTCTGCCTCGCAATTGTCTTCTCGGGGGATTTGTTCGAAGCTTACATCTCCCATCTTCCCTGTTAGCTTTCGTACTTCGGTCAGGTAGGCCATCATGCCAGGTTCTTTTGCTTGAAATGCTCCTTTTAGCTGCTGAACGGCTAACTGCGAGTCACTCCTTACTACCACATTTTGGATCCCTAGCACCGTGCATAGTCTCAAACCGCCCAGTATTGCTTCATACTCAGCTTCATTGTTGGTTGCTATGAAAGTGAATTTTAGGGCGAGCAAGATTTCTTTCCTTTGTCACTTTTTAGGACGATTCCCGCGCCGTTGCCTTGTGTGCTGGCCGAACCGTCTACGGACATTTCCCACTTGTCCTCGTCTATAGCCAGGGTCTGGGGGTCAGTACATTCGGCGACAAAATCTGCCAGGGCTTGTCCCTTCACTGCTGCTCTCGGGAGGTAGGCGATGTCATGCTCACTTAGTTCTACCGACCACTTTACTAACCTGCCAGAAACCTCTGGCCGTTGCAGAATTTGTTTTAGGGGGTGGCCGGTGTATACCCGGATAGGATGGGCTTGGAAGTAAGGCCGTAATTTTCGAGCTGCCGTAACTAGTGAAAGGGCGACCAGTTCGTGTACTGGATACCGGGGGGGTTTCAGCGTCTAAGAGGGCTTTGCTGATATAGTAGACAGGCTTCTGGATCTTGTTGGTTTCCTGTATCAGTACTGAACTTACTGCTCGGTCCGAAACAGCCAGATATAGGTATAATGTTTCACCTGGGAGTGGTTTAGCCAAGAGTGGGGGCTGCATGAGATACCGTTTCAGCTGCTGGAAGGCTTCCTCGCACTCTGCCGTCCAGTCGACATCTTTTTTGCTTTTTTGAATTACTTTGAAGAAATGGTGGCATTTGTCAGTTGCTCGTGATATGAACCGGTTGAGCGCGGCCACTCTACCGGTCAGACTCTGTACTTCTTTTACTGTTTTGGGAGACTTCAGGGCCAGTATTGCCCGGATCTTCTGTGGGTTTGCTTCAATTCCCCGGGCACTCACCATGTAGCCTAAAAACTTCCCTGAAGCTACGCCGAATGTACATTTTCCGGATTGAGCTTTAGGTTGTGTTTCTTAGAAGCTCGAAAGTCCTTTTTAGGTCGTCCATGTGTGTTTGGTTTGGTTCTTTCGACATTGTTATCATGTCATCGACATACACCAGCATTGTAATGCCGATAAGCGGTTTGAAAACTTTGTTTACCAACCTTTGGAAAGTTGCCCCAGCGTTTTTTAGCCCGAAGGGCATCACCTTATAGCAGTAAAGCCCCTGATCTGTGGTGAAGGTCGTCTTCTCTTCGTCTGCCGGGCACATTTTGACCTGGTTGTATCCGGAGAAAGCATCCATGAAGCTCAGTAAGCCTTGGCAGGCTGTGTGGTGTCTACTAGCTGGTCTATGTTTGGCAAAGGAAAGCTGTCTTTTGGGCATGCCTTGTTTAAGTCGGTGAAATCGACGCACATTCGCCACTTGCCATTGTTCTTCCTGACCAATACCACGTTCGATACCCAATCCGGGTACCTTGCTTCCCTGATGAGACCCGCCTTAAGTAGCTTTTCGACCTCGGCTGCTATTACTTTACTCCTCTCTTGATTGAAGTTCCTTCTCTTCTGCCTGACCGGCTTGCGAGATGAGTCTACTGCTAGGCGGTGATTGATGAATTTCGGGTCGATCCCCGGCATGTCATTGTACCCCCAGGCAAAAACATCCGGGTATCCTTCAGGCATTCCAGAAGGTCTTGTCTTATGGACTCGCTCAGGCCTCCCAGTTGCCTTGTGCCCTGCTCTGTTTCTAAGACATCTGGTCCTCGGGTTCTGCTGTAATCTTTCCTTGACCGGTAGAGTTTCCGGCCAGTGTTTTTCCTCCTGCGATGATATTGATTTGGCGACCACGTGCTCTTTGTCTGGCCGTCATGATCTCGTGGTCAATGTATTTGTTGAGATACCCGTTTCGTGCTAGATCCTCCATTTGTTCTCGCAGATCTTTACATTCGTCCGTTGCATGTCCTTTGGAGTTGTGGTGTACACAATAAGCCTTTTGGTTTCTTTTGTCCGGGGGGAATCTCCTTTGGTCGGGTTCCACTAAGAGGCCTTTCCCCTGGATCTCCATGACAATTTGTCCTAGCGGCTTCTTTAGGGGAATGTATGCATCTTCCCCGACCACATGGTTTACTTGGGTCGGCGCCCTTCTCTCTTGATTGTCCCGGTTCAGTGGTTCGAATTCTTTGTGTTTCGGGAGTGGTCTTCTGGATTCTCTTTCTGTTCGGCGGGGGGCACCCTCCCTTGCGGTTCTTTCTCTAATGGTGTTCCCTTTTCGGGATACTTTTTCCTCGTTTTCCAACAAAACGAATTTTCGGGCTACCTCCAGAGCGGTGGCGTAGTCCGGGGTGTCTTGGATCCTTAGATGGGTCCATAGCCTTCCGACCTTCAAGGCTCCCTTCAAGCTTTCCAGGGCCTCGGGGGATTCATACCCTCCGACTTCAAGTACCATATTATGGTATCTTTCAATGAATATCTTCAGAGGTTCGTCTTCCCCTTGCTTCATAAGTCTTAATTCTCCAATCGTCTTTTTGGGGACGCAAGCCCCTTTGAAGTGTCGAATGAATGACTTCTTAAGTTGTGCGAAGTCTCTAATGCTCCCCGGAGCCAGGCTTCTGTACCATAGGATGGCGGGTCCACTTAAAGTTAGGGGGAATACTTTGCAGATGGCATCTCCTACCACTCCCTGGACTTCCATTAACAAGACAAAGCTTTCGATGTGTGATTTCGGGTCAGAGTGGCCTTTGTAGGGTGTCATGGTCGGCATGCTGAATCGCTTTGGGAATCTTGCCGAACTTATTTTTTCCGCGAGGGGAGATTCATCTTTGCCGTCCTGGACATCCCCTCTGTTTGTATTGGGATATACTCCCCATTTGATCAGCTCCTCCCGTAACCAAGATTTCATGTTGCTATCTTTGGTTCCGCTCCGCCTCCTGCGGTCTCCTTTCTTTCTGTTATCCCGGGGGTGGTGTTTCTCGAGGTCGGTATCTTCTCGTACTTCTTCGTCATATTCTTCCTCCTTTCGCCGGGTGTTGCGAAGGCTATCATAGGAGGGGTCTGGTGACGATTTGTCACTCTCCTCCTCCCATGTGTCCTCGGTCTGGGAATCTCCCTGAACCACTACAGATCTTAGCTTGTAAGGATCTCTCCTCCGGTGCCTGTCCTCCTCACTTATATCGATAATTATCTTTCCTTCTGCTATGTCTTTCTTTCGTCGACTAATCCCGGCCTCGAATTTTCCATCGTGTGCTCCTTCTATCCTTTCCAAACGGTCTACTATGGTTTTTAGCAGAGTTCGGCTTTCCTCCTTTTCCTTCCTAAGGTTCTCCTCAATCTTCTCCATCCAATCTGCAGCCGAGCTCCCTGATGGTTGGTGGCTTCCGTCTTCCGTCATCGTCTCACTACGCGAGTTGCTTTTTGTTGGGCTCCCCACAGACGGCGCCAACTGTTGACGGCTGATTTTGGTCTCAGGGTAATATTGGAATATCACTCCCGAGAAAATCCTCCCTTAATAGTGAATTTGTTTGGTTATGGGGGACCAAAGGCAAATTTAGCGGAAAACAGATAAACACACCAAACAACAAGGGGATTTAACGTGGTTCGGTGGATTTGGATCCGACCTACGTCCACGGACACAAAAGGGATGGTACTTTTATTACTCAAAACACTCTTCTCAAATCTCTACAAGTCAGAGCTTGAAGATTCAAATTACTCGTTTTGTTGGTGATCTTATGATTTTTTAGGATCCCTTTTACACATACTATGCTCTCCTATTTATAGTAATACAGAAATCAGACTCCTATTTGTATGAGAAATCCTATTTGAACTTAGTCTCTTCTTCTTGCAAGGATTCCCAGCCTGATGCTCCCTTCTCTTTTCTTCTTCCCTTTCGGATTCTGACTCCATCTCCTTGTGTAAGTAGGATAACTCGCTTATCTTATCCGTTAGAATAGAGTGTCGTCATCTTTAACGCGTCTCGCCGTCTGGTCGGTTTTTATGTGGTCGGTCATGACAGTCTTTTATGTTGAGAGTGTTCCTGCCGACCCTATAGTGCTCGGTCATACGAACCAAGGTGGTCGGTCTTCACATGTTGTGGTCGGGTCGGTTTCTGATGATCTTAACCAGCCAGGAATTTACCCTTCTGTCCTCGTCGTGCTGTCTCAGATGTTTATAGTGCCTGAAAACACCATCAACAAATTATCTTAGGGATAATATTGTAATTTCTCATCAATAATGAGAATGAGACTCTCATTCCCCAGTCCCAAATGTGTGGGTCTCATTCTCATTCCCATTTTTATTCAATTTTAGAAAGTAAACAACCTTAATGGAAATGATTCTCATTCCTCCATATTGTCCTCAAGTAAACATATCATAAGAGTGAACCTATGGATAAAACTCTTGTTGTTGTAAAAGGTTTGGAGTGAGCCTAGACATAAAACACTTGTGTAAAGATTTGAGGTGAACCTAGGGACAAAACTCTTGGTTCGTGAGTGAGCCACAAAAAACTCTCGGTGTAAAGTGTGAAATCACATTTATATAGTGGAAAGCTTCAAGTGTGGCTTGGATGAGTGGATGTAGGCATTGTTAAGGGTGGCAGAGGGGAAAAAAAAAACCCAGGCCGGGCCCTATACTCAAAAGCCTGGCTCGGGCCCGAGCCGGGCTTAGCATTTTTGGCCCAGGCTTAAACAGAAAAAAAAAAATTTATATATATAAATAATTAATATGTTTGTAGCATTTTTATTTGTTTATAGTATATAAATTGTTAATTTATCGATGAAATTTTTGATTTTTTTTTTTGTGAATTGTCTTTGCATATATTGTAAATGTATTTTTTTTGTATTTGTATGTTTTTAATTTTTTTTTTAAAAAAACGGGTCGGATAAAGCCCGGGCCCGAGCCCCCCGAAAGACGTCCTAGCCGGGCTTTTGCCGGACTCTGGTCGGGCTTATCAAAGCCCGGGCCCGACCCGGCCCATTGCCACCCTTAGGCATTGTTGGCCGAACCACAATAAATTACATTGTCATTTTCTCTATCTCTTAACTCTTTAATTTATCGCAAGTTTATTTTATATTTCCATATTATTTAGTAACTTGTCTTCGGAAAATAAATTACCGAGTACATTGAGAAAATCGTACACCAAGCTTAATCGGTAAAGTTACTAACTAAGTGACTTAAAATTGACAAGAATTGTAATTCCGTAATATTTATCAATTACCCAATTCACCACACTCTTGGGTATCGTTGTATTTATTGTTTGAGTGCTTGTAGGCAATTTCAAAATCGAGTTATGAGATATCACTCTTGCCTTATTCTCTTTCAAACCACCATCTCCACCGCTTACTTGAGCGTCAGAGTGTTTACGATAACCACCATACCGATTGTGGACTGAATGTGAAATTCACCGTCTACATGGTGTCTTAGGGAGTGCGTTTCTTGTAAGAGTCTTGAACAACCGGGGATTTTATCTGCTCCGTTTAAGCTCGGAATGAGTGGTTTGGCGGTGAGGTTTTCAACGATTCCAAAAAAGAATTATCATGTAACACTCTATTATTTTAGTACCAAAAAATTAATATTCCAATAATATTTCATGTTAAAAGTAAATTATCAAAAAGGCAATGAGGGAAATGGGTATCAACAAAACAATGAACAAATTAAATTATATTGGGACATAAGAAGTGGATACCTATCGAAAATGAATTGAGCTGCTATTGCCAACTGGACGAAAGCTCACTTCAAAATGAACTCCTCAATCTACTCTCCGATGATGCTGTTGATGATGGGTCTGGCTTCATTGACTGGGCCAATTACTCATTTCATCTCTGTATTTTTTTTTCTGTCTAAATAGGAATGTCTGAATTTGAACAGGCGGTACTTCACCATTCAATTTTGTTGATGGTGGTTTTCAGGGATCCGGATCGGGTGCTGAGAGATCTGCTTACACGTGTAACACTTTTCAATCAACGGCCACAATTTATTTATTCTTTATTATTATTTTTTTTAGGCAAAAATGGGCAACAGCAGCTTTGCCTTCTCTTCTTACGCATCCTTTATTGGCTACTTGCAAAGTTGCAATTTGATTGCACAGATCTGTTTTCACTTTTTGGGATGTTCATGTGATTTTCCCTTCAAGGCTGCAACATTAGACTATCTATAATGTAGAAGAGGTATTGACTTTTTTTTATGTCAAATTTTTTTATAAATCTCAATACTGTCATATGTTTGACGAAATTCCCTAAAGAAGAATTTTCTTCTATTATTCTATTATTTAATATTCAAATATTTACTTTGATTCTAAATTCTCTCGACATTGGGTTTTGGAGACCCACATTCTACCGAATTGAACTAAGAACGCTTTCTTATTACAGTAGATACGACTATAATGAAAATGATTCTTTTTGTACCCCATCTTGCATGCATATAGTATCATTAAATTCAATATTTTTTAAGTCATAGTTTTAATTCTTTTTCTTATTATATGGTTCTCATAAGGGTTTATTTGAAAAGAAAGCCTTCAAATTGGCTACAATAAGATCATCATCACCATATCAATTGACTTTGACTTTGAAATAAAGGTTAGGTTTTTTTTTTGAATTTTTTTATTAATTGATATATTCACTATTATTCTTTTTCTATAATTTGTTTAGCATTTGAGATTTTTTATATTTTTTTTTCGCTTTTTCTTTGATCACTTAATTGCATTTTTAAATGGCTGCAACTGAATTTGGTTCGGAAAATTCAAGTGATTTTCCTTATAATATTGATTAGGTATGGAGTTTGTTCCTACAGTTAGCAGCACGTTTCATTCATCAATGGTTATTCATCCATATCCAGTAAGTAGTTTTCATCCTCTTTAAGTATTATTTTTATTTAGTTTTGTAATATCTTATAAGTTTATTGTGTTATTCTTACCGTTTGAGCAAGGTTATAATGTGCCTTGTTTGGTGCCATGTAACCCCATGAATAATCTAGACAAATAAGCTTTCAAGATTTGCTTCATCAAAATACTGTAGGATTTTAGTTTACGTTCCAAGACTCAAATTTCAAATAGCAATGCTTTAATTTTAATGTACTTAGTGTCTTTTCTGGCACTCAATTTTTATTTTGAAGACTAACTGTAGAGTAAATTTATTTTCGATATATGCGATGTTGTTTAGAAGGAAAAAAAAATTGAGTAATGCATTTGATATTGTAATATGAGTTCTGATATCGTTTGAATAAATTATCATTTGTTATTGTAAAATTGATGTGTTTATAGATTTCTCTTCTTTTTTATTTTTGCCATCATTTTTGTTGATCTCACCTGTATTTTTGAAGCAGAGACAGTAAATAATATTTGTTGATATTTATTCATTTTTGGTTTAAATAAACACAACTCAAATCTTATAGTCAATAAAATAAATATACAGAAAACAGAATAAGCCCTGTAAAAAAATTAGAGTTTCATCACTAGAATATAAGCCATTACAATTTGTTTATAAGATTTTTGCAAAAAAATAAATAAATAAAGGAATAAATATTGACCATTCATGAAAGAATATTAAACATGTAAATATATCTCTAAAAACTTGGCAAAAGTCAGTAAAAAATTTGCTGAGCACTGTATCCCAATCCGGTTTTCAGACCCTGGAAATCCTGAAGTTTGAAAAGGGTTATAATGAGTTTTGAGCTTAACAGATAGAGATCCAAGGTTTTTATAAGGATAAGAAATCAGATGAATGACCCGAGTTGTAGTGCAGAGGAACACCTAAGGAAAGAGCTCGTTGAAGAGGATAGGTGGTGATACCGACCCGTGCTGATGAGAAGGTATTAGATTCGACAATACTTAAAAATCTATGAAGTCTGACACAAAGTGGTCTCATGATTACTATCCTGACCTGGTAAAGAAGCAAGGAAGGGTATCCAACACCATTCCTCTTGGCACATCGACCCGGGGACCGAGGTTAGGGTTGCAGTATCTTGTGCTTATGTATGAATGACGTAAGTCTTACAGGAAAGTTTGAGTCTCCAGAAAGCTGATATGACATGAGTTGGTCGGAAACATTCCTTCTGACATACAGAACAATGTTGAAGTGGTTGAATTACAGGCAGTCACATATGTAGAACGTGTAACAGTAGATAAAGGTAGGAATGATGGCTTTTCACTGACAGAGGGTGGTTGAGTCAGAAGACTAAAGCTACTATTTGCATAACAATTGGGGAAAATGAGCATGAGTGACAGTGATAGACTGACGTAAGCTGACGTCACGAGTTGGTGTGTAACAGTAGATTTAGAAGCCTATATAAGGAAGTTGAAAGCTCATATTTAAGGGTTAGCATTTTCTACATTCCACAACTTATAAAAGAGCTCTAAAAAGCTTAGTGATAGAGAGAGAAAGTTGGTTGGTCTTGACCCGTGTTCGTAATAAAATTTCATTTCTTCGCTCTCGTGGACGTAGGTTGAGACCACTCTACGTCGAACCACGTTAAATCTTTATTTTCTTTGTGATTTTTTGTTTGCTTGCCAAGTTTATTTTGGTTCCCAACTAACCAAACAAATTCACTGTTTAGGGGAGATTTGTTCGAGGAGTAGATTTCCTAAATTATCCCTGAAATGAAAATCAATTGTCAACAGTTTGGGCCATTTATGGGGATCAATACAAAAAGTAACAAACACACTAAAACGATGGCAGAAGATGAAAATTATAGGGGTTTGGAGGCCATAGTGGGAAGATGGATGGAGAAAATAGAGGAGAACTTTCGGATAGAAAGAGAGGGGACACAAGCCTTCTTACAGGCCATGATGGAGAGAATTGAAAAGTTGGAAGAGAGAGAGGCAGAAGAACAAATGCATGAAGGACCTAGTCGAATGAAGGAAGATACCACCAATAGTAAGAGGCTGGCCGTTACCGAAAGGTAGTTAATAATTAAGATAAGGGAACCCATCAAAGTGGGATCATAAGATCACGATAGAAAATAGCCGAGGCAACGGAGTTAGTGGACGGAAGAAACCAGGACCAAGCCAGCAGGGGTTCAAGCCTCTAATCTTGAGAAACTTGGCTCCGAAACTAACATACCCGCACAAAGTTTTGCTCATGTAACAGGGGACGCTGCGTATACTACCCACAACAGGTCTTTGGCATAGATACTTCATGAGACACGGAACAAGTGTCTGCTGACGGAACCCGACACGAGGAGATTCAAGATGGACATGAGGGATCAAAGGGTCTATTGTGCCCACCATCAAGAAAATGAACATTTACACAGAGAATTGCATAGATCTACAGGAGCAAGTCGATGACCTAGTAATAAATGGCTACCTCAGTGAGTATGTTGATCATGAGGTCATGAATGTGAGGCAGCGCCGATAGTGAAATTCATCAGGCTGGGTACCTATCACATTGAGCAGCTAGACGTTACCTGGCTTAAAAAGCCCTGGAACACGGAGATACTGAAAAGGTATTTCCAATAGAGCCTATTTTAAAATGACCCTCAAAGAGTTGTAAGAAGAGGAATAGGTCCTATGAATATAAAAAGGGTTTTCCCTTTTTAAATAGAGATTTGTTCATCCATGTTTGTTTATTATTTGGATGGGAAATACTTGTTTGATATTCTTGGGAAATATTCACGATTAGGATACATCAATGGGTATAGGAAATATGGGAAAGGCGCGAAACCCATGGCACACCAATCCCTGGTGTCATTATTAAACTCTCAGGCTGGAGCGTCAACAACCAATGACTTACACCTTTGGGGAATCAAAGCGAGAAGACCTACGTAGCGTTTGGCACCTCGAGTATCCATGGCACGCTCGGCGAGAGAGTCGGCATGGCGTTTGATGCCATAAGATATCATAGCACGTAAGAGTTGAAAATAGCTACGGTACTACGGTACCTTCTGGGTTCGCATAGCACAGGGAAGACCCACGTGCCTCTGTGGTGTTTGCAACCTCGAGATAGGCCTAGCACAGAGAAGGGACATGCCCTAATGGCGTTGGCCATCCCACTTCGAACCTGTCAAACATAGCATGGGGAAGGCAGAAAAGCCTTTGTGGAATTTACGAGGATGAGGTTTTTTCCTAGCATAAGGAAATTCCTTATGGCGTTCTGGTTTGTAGCTCGGTTCACCGGGACGTCTGGATTGTAAGGTTCAGAATTATTAATTTGGGTAACGTGGGGCAGGAGGCTGTCTTAAGTTCCCTCGTTGTTTTCTTTTGGGTCAGTACGGGGTATGTTATACGTTACATCCATTGTACTTGTCTTTTGTTTTTTGTTTTTATTTTGCTGGACGACTTCTTGTGAGACGTCATTACCAGTGTCCATGGAGATGGCCAGAGGTTGAAGATTTTCCCTCTCGGCTAGTCTTGGTAAGAAAATATGTTGGCTCAGGGTCGGATTACGTCCTACCGAGTCCTTATTATGTTTATTTTCATAGGGTTGAAGTTTCTCCCCCATGGCCAAGTGTTGAATTTTACAAGTAGAGAACATTCGCTTGTTGCCATATTTATGGTGGCTCGGGGTTAAGTACGTCCCACTGGTAAATAATGGGGTTGGAGTTTCTCCCCCATGGCTAAGTGTTAAATGATATAAAGAGGGAACATTCCCTTGTGGTCAAGTTATTGCATCGACTCAGTGTCTGTATGTCTCACTGAGGCCTTTTTATGTTAGTTGGCATGAGGTCAGAGTTTTTCCCCATGGCCATATTTAAATGGCACAAGTAGGGAATATTATCTTGTTGCCAAGTGATTTCTTCGGTTCAGGATCGGGTATGTCCCACTGAGGTCTTATTTTATTTGTTGGCATAGATGTCGAAGGTGGTCAGGCAGAAGAATGTTGTCTGTTTGAAGAATTCTAAATCTTCTAAGTGAAGCATCATGGGAATTGAATTGTGTTGTATGGGTCAGCGTTGATTAATGTTGATAGGTCAGCGTGTTGAAATGGAAGTTGTCTCGGCTCAAGTCTTGGTTTGGTGTGTGCACTAGTGAGAAATGCAAGTGGAAAAAGTGTTTCATTGATAAGAATTGTTCTTTACAACGGGCAACCTCGGGGTTACCCACACATATAAAAAGAGGGACATAAATGGAGTATAATTCAGGCAGAAGGGCCAGGTGCATATTTAGGAGGGGCTGTGCAGCAGATGACGAGTGGTCGGATCCCCTTGATTATGAGGTGTTGGACAAATATGACCCATATCATCACTATTTGTACAGATCACGGTGTTGTTGTACAAATTAACTATGTGACAAAGGAGATTGCACTCTTATCATTTGTGTTCAGATCACCTAGATATATAAATGATGAGAGGTCTCTGTGATTTGTTCCTAGACGGAGAATGATATGACACAGTATCGGTCCACGTAGGATAAATCATTAAATATCCCTAGTCAGAGTATTATCGAGATAGGACATCGATAAATACGTAAAAGACTAGTATTACACTTGTGCACGTTGCGAGGGCACAACAACATAGTTATCATATATTTGGGTATAGGATACTCATACAAGTGTGATAGGAGGTTGTATTTTACCGATGGTACGGGAAACAGCTTCGCTCTGGATAGACCCATGCGGAATCCCATTAGTAGTATGACTATGTGTCTATGGGAGTCTGCAATCAGGGTAGGTGTATTTGGTCTTAACCTGAGACTTGCACCGCTAATACTTACGACAATCAATATACTTTGGTTGAGGTCGTCCAGGGCTTTAACCGGTTCTATGTACGCCAATGCTGGGTATATTGAGAATCGTAGTGTGTTGGGTGTGATGTTAAGACGGAAGTATCACTCCAGTCATATGGAGATGATGGTTACATAGGATACGGAACTCGTACTCTTAAATGCTCGAGCTATCAGGATATTATGACTAGGTCATGTATATCCGATTATAGAGACTAGTTGCCAGACATCCGATATGTGCTTCGTACGGGGCAGACACAATTCCAGCCCCAGGCCTAGCACGTGAACATCCGATACTGGATCGAAATACGCAATACTACGGTATACTATGCTTGATATAGATATAATATTCCTATAAGGATATTTCTGGAGAATTGGGTAGGCATGGCGCTTTGCTAGAAGCCAACATTGTCTTGTAAATTGGTAAAAACGTAGTACGAGGTACTTACGTGTTCGGATAGTTCGACGACCGTATTTACTGCCAACATATCCGAGGATCTCATGGGTCGCTTCCCGAAGATTCACCGATGATGTATGACTCGCACTTTATTAATCTGAGATTAATGAAGAGAGAGAAAATTAATCTGGGATTAATTACGGAGATATTTTATCTGGGATAAAATATTAATAAAGAGAGAGAAGGATTAATTTGGAATTAATCGATAAAAATATATATTCGATATATTATACGAAATTAGATTTCGACGCGGAATTAAAATTAGATTTTAATTCGGGAGAACGAGTTAATTTAGAATTAATTCGTTAGCGACGTGAATAGTGATTTCGCTAGGCGTAATCATTTAATTACGACGTGACGGAAAATTCGTTAATTTGGAATTAGCGAACCGAGCCCGGGATTATTTGCGAGCGCATTCGCATTTCGAATTCGAGTGCGGCACGCAAATCAAATCAAGCGTCAAATCGCTAGTCATATCAAGCGTCAAATCGCTAGTCATATCAAGCGTCAAATCATTAGTCACTTTGAGTGATGTGACAACTTGTCACTTGATTGATTGATTGATGTGAATAGTGATGTGGTAGTTGAAAAGCATTGATGGCTTTTGCTTTTTGCTTTTTGCTTTTTGATTTTGATAAATGAAAATTGTTTTTGTATATTTGTTTTGTTTTTGTTAAATAAAATAATATATAAACAAAAAGCATTTTTTTTCTCTCTCTCACATGGTATACGGTTTCATGGAAACCAATTTTTCCCTCCTCTTTCCTTCTCTTCTCCTTCACGCTTGGAGCCGATTTCTTCTCTAATTTTCTGGTTAGATCGAATTTGTGAGAAGCAAAGAAGATGAAGAAGTGCTAGCACACACCTTGGGTTATACATAGGTGATAAGGAAACGAATTTATGAGCTTGGAATCGTTTTTGGAGCTTGGAGCTTCCATGGTGTTCATCAATGGCCAATTTTGGAGGAGCCAAAACAAACCAAAACCGAGCAGTCCCTGCAGTTCTAGGAGGCCACTGCCGCGAGTTTGAGAAGCTTGAAGACTTGTGTTCATCGCGTTGCAAGAACCGATCAATGTGAGTAATGTTTCCGCCATTCTCTTTTGTTGTATTCATGCGAATTTCTTACTTGATTTGATCAATCTTGGGACCTAATTAGAAACCAACAATGGTATCAGAGCTTTGATCAAGCATGAAAAAGTTAGGGTTTGAATTGGGTAAAATCAATTTAAGCATGATTTGGTTGAATTGATTGATTAAGTATGCTTGTATGTTGATGAATTGAAGTTGTGTATGTTCAATTTCATGAAATTGGATTGGATCCATTTTTCCCCAAATTTTGGGCTGGCCGAAAATTACTAGCCCTAATGTCTTGGTAATTTTATTTGTTTGATCATTGGATGATTTAAAACAAGTGGGTAATGTTAATTTGAAGTTCAATTGGAATGAATTTTGATTTGGAACAATTTTCCCTTTTAAAGTAGGCTTGGCCGAAAATGATGTTTTTTGAAATTCATTGTGTTTTTTGATTTTGATTCATTGGATGAGTAAAATTGATTTGGGAATTGATGATTGTGGATTCAATTGGATTGAAACCGAATCTGATTGGAAAAAACCCCTAATTGCCGAGAATAAAGAAGCATGTAAAATGGGTTTGATTTTGATAAAAATGTGTTGGACACTATGTGTTGTTAAAGTGCATGATTAATTAGGCTAATTGATGTTTTAGAAATATTAATTGGGTGATTAATTGTGTATTACACTTAGGTTAATTAATTATAGAATTTGGAATTTTATAAGTTAATTAATTGGGCTTGTTTTTGGAAATTGGGCCTTAAAGGTGTAATTGGGCTTGTTTGGAAATTGGGCCTTAAAGGTTGTAATTGGGCTTTTGGGCTTGGTTGTACAAAGTTAGGTTTAGGCCAATTTGGTTGGATCCAATTGGCCCCAAAACCGCATCCAAAAAGTCCAATTATGACTTAATTGACCTTAATTATTTAATTGGGCCTAATGGGCCAAAATTGATTTCTGGGCTTATAGGGTAAATCCCGGATTGGACTTTGGTTATCAGTTTGAACGAGTTGACCAAAAGTCCACGCCTTATAGAAATTAATAAAAAAGCCCATTGGACTTTAATTAAATAAACATTAGATGTTAATCGGGCTTTGAGTCCCGTTGCGATTAAATTTGGGATTTAAGTCGTAAAGGTTCGTTAATAAAAGTGTAATATTTTATTTGGAATTAAATAGTGAATTAGAATTAAATGCATATTAAATTGGATTTAATGTTGTAGTTTAATTTAATTCAAGAATTCGTACTTTGAGTACTTATTCGCAAAACGAGTTTGACTCGCGCAAAAATCAAATCGTTGTTTGAACATTGGATGATCACTAATTATCAGATTAATTAATTGGATTAGATTGATTGATAACATGCTTGTATGAATACATGGTTGCGATGCATGAATAATGTATATCAGATGGATATTAGTCGGGTGAGACAATTTTGGAAATTGTAATAAATTTGATTTATTAATTGGACCTGCGTGTCCAGCCTTATCACCTCTATACTCTTTGTATTCTCTTCTCACCTATTCCCCTCAATGTAAATGATGTTTCTTTAGAAATGTAGTGTAACGGGTAGAAGTAAATACATGTGCTAGCTTTGGAGAGAGAAAATGAGAGATTTGATCTAGGATCAATGTAAAATATCCATCCGCATATCATTATTATTTTATTCATATGCGTTTTATTATGTGTTTAGAATGCATGTTTAGGGGTGTATGATGATGAGACCTTAACAAAGATAATAAATTGGTTGCCAATTTGCACGCGAAAAACCCTCGTTAAATATTAAGCGTCTTTCCTTCCATTGAGTGATTCTCACTCAAGATCCTAGACGGCATTGGTTTGTTGCCAAAGTCAAGGCCTTTGTCTGTCGAAGATGTCTTTGAATCACGAAAGCTTTGTTCCATATTGGTGTCTTGTCCAAGTTGTGGTTGTTGGCCAAAGTCAAGACCACTTCTTGTCCATCGACATTGATTACGAAACTTTCCATGGTCAATGAGTCGCGCTTGACTGGGATCACTAAGTTGTTGTGCCAAAGCCAAGACTTAGTTGATTCAGAGGAAAAAGTTAGGTAATACATTGGATGTATTGGCATATATAAGATATATGTTTCGGACTTGGATGTCCCCCTACCGGATCTAGGAATTGGATTGGATCCAATTGATCTTAGAGATCTACCTAGTTAATTATCATACAATTTGTTGGCCAAAGTCAAGATTGGTGTGATATTTAACGGGATCCTAGCCCACTAGGAAACACGGTTTCCCGAGTACTCGACAGAGGGTTAGAGGCTCGCCGAAAAATAGTGGGAGGCAAGAATTGAATTTGCAATACTCGTTCAATTACTCGCCATACGCGCTCAATCACAAATTATTTCGTCGTTAAATTAAATGTTAGTTGGACTAATATTTAAAATTATTGTTTTTATAAACAGTTTGACTGTATTATAGTTGATTATATATAATGGATTATATTAATCAATATATTTGAATTAATTAATTTCAATTTACAGTTGATTTTATAATTGGATTATAGTAATCAATGTAATTGAGGTTAATTGATTTAAATTATATTTGATTATATAGTTGGACTATTATAATCAATATAATAAAAGGTACCACAAATCGTTGATTAAATAGTTGGACTATTAGAATCAAGAGAAAATTGAAAGATTGACATTTAAAACATAATCTTGGGGAAAATGTATTTAAATGGTTTAATTTTCAAATTAAAAAAAAAATTTCAGGATGGTCCTGGAAAAATAATAAGTTATTTTATTTGATAAAATAATATATTAAGCCTAAATCCGGAGTTAAGCAAATAAGTGGAACATGATATTTGGAATATTCATGTAATGATAACTTTAGTGCTTAATCCATAATACTTGTCATATAGACTCCTTAATTTCTTTATCAGAACTAAAGATTAGATTCTTAAAGTATGATACTGAAATTGAAAGATCTTTATAAATCTAAAATTAGATTTTAGAAGTAAAAATTGCAATAAATAATTTGGAGAATTAATGACTAATCTCAAGGAGATAAAGTCAAAGTTTTCAATAAGGCAAGTAGCGCAAGGCGCACCTTACTTCGATATTCTAGAACCCGAGGCTTGGCCGAAGGCTACTGGAATGTTGAAAAGGGCAAAGGCAAAATCATTATAATCTTCTAGGAAGATAAAAGGACATATCCAAGAAGAATTGATGACGAGCAAGGCTCTGACTTCAAAATGATTGTCATAATTATGTTCACAGCTAGTATTAAAATTAAATTTTAGATACTTAGTGTGGTACATAAAATATATATATTGATGTTCGGAATCTGTTTTGAACAGGATACTGACTTCAATTGAAATAAATCTGCGAATTGAAAACGGGACAAAAGTCGCTGTTTTAACCACATATACCTAAGTTTAGGAAATACCCTCGGGTGTGTACCTAAATTAGGAAATTGTTATAATGTAACTAGTTTGACTAGATACATTATTCTATATCAGTGTTTAACCCGCTGCGGGTGAACCTTTATATTCTAGAACACTAAAGTGTTTTATTATATAAAGATGATATGAGATAAACACATTAGATGTGAATAACAGCATTTATATTTTGAATATAAATATATCTCAAATATATAACATGACAAACAATTAGCTCAAATTGATTTGATCAATTAAGAAACTTGTATATGGCATTGTTGTCTGGGACACAATTTAAACAAGACTCGTATATCCACACTTTTAAAGAGTGGGTACTAGGACTGATTTGATTCCACCAAATAAAGTCTACGAACCTAGTTTATTGGGCAAAGTGCCTAAAACACTATTTACTTGGTAAAAGTGCCAGTGCCACCGATCTGTTAGCCCTAGTTTATAGTGAAACAAGTGGGCCCATGTCTAGCTAGGCTAGATGTGGATATGAATATTTCGTGACCTGTACGGATGTGGCATCGCGTTATGGTTATGTGTTTCTTTTGAAGAACACAAATCAGAAACTTTTAGAGTTTCGACACGAAATAGACAAACAGATCGGCTAAAGTATTGAACCGTCACGGTCAGACCGTAATGGAAAATACTTAAGCAATAAGTTTCTTGTATACCTGAAAGAGTATAGTATTCTTTCAATGACGACTCCTCCCGGAACACGTCAGTTTGATGGTGTGTCCGAAATGAGAGACCGAATTTTGTTGGACATGATAAGGTTAATCATGAGTCGCTCTGAGCTACCATTTCCTTCAACGGATACGCAAAACAGTGCAGAACTTATTTTGAATAAGGTTCCATAAATATCTGTTTGACAGATAACATATTAGATATGAACGGGAAAAGAAATCGGGTTTCGCATTCCTGTTAGATTTGGGTATGCTAGGCATATGTTTGGATGATACCAAACTAAAATCCAAATTGGATAAGTGCCAAATGTAGGTTATCCTAGGGATACCATAAGTATTGTACTTACACATCTCACCAGAGAACAATTAGATTGTTGCTCACCATGTGGTTTTCCTAAGAGGAATACCGATATGCAGTGGAAAGTGGGAGGATAATATAACTCGATGAAAATCAGAGTAATACTATTCCCGGCACCGAGTCCTAATGGAACACAAATAGTTCATCACGGATGAAACTATTCCAATAATCTTTGAATACACAAGAACCGCATAGGTCGGAGAGACTCAGAAGACAACCTGGGGTATGGGTTTCTAATCTCACCTCATAAAGATGTCTATCTTATTGAGGAATACCAACTGACTACGTATGAGGAAGTGATACAAGGTATCGACTCCCTATTATGGCAAAGTGCGATAAAGTCCGAAGTGGATTTCATGTATACCAACTATGTTTAGACACTAGTTGGTGTACCGCAAGGCATTGTTCCTATTGGTACTATATAAGTCTTCAAGGAAGACATACATGGATGGAAACATACCAACGTACTAAGCTAGGCTTGTAGCGAAAAGGTAGAGTTATCAACACCGTGTTGATTACGACGAAACCTTTTACCTGTTGCCATGGTAAATCCATTTGTATAATGCTTGCTAATGCTGCATGTTTCATTCATGAAATGTGGCAGCTGAATGCCAAAACCGCTTTCCTTAACGGAAACCTTTCGGAGGATGTCTACAACATCCTGATGGTTTTATCGAACCATAACAAGCAAACTAGGTTTGCAGGTTATTCAATCCATGTTTGGATTGAAGCAAGCATTAGGTTCTTGGAATTTTCGTTTTGATGTAATCATAATAGTTATGATTTAATTCAAAACGAAAATAATTCTTGTGTATATAAGGAGGTTAGTGGGAGCACACTGACAGTGAATGTCCTGAATAATGATGATATATCATTTCTTGGAAATGATATTCCCATAATAAAATTGGTGAAAGCTTGGCTTTCATGATAATGACTATAAGTCGTAACATAGGTACTATACAATAGTATAAAGAAACGTGAGCTGGAAATCTTCCAAGCAAGATATGTTACTGTATAAACAACAAATGCGAGTTATTGCTGCAGCTGAGGCAGCAATAGAAGCCATTTGGGTCGATAACAAATCTAATTAGATTAGATATAGTTCTGTTAGCAGCTGAGCTAGGCGTCAGCACATGCTAAAGAATTAATGGTCTCATCGACGATCCAGATACTTATTTTGATATTCATCTGATTCGTTTGGATCATACATCGTGGCGATGTGATGATCGAATAAATGGCATCAGATGATAATCATGTAAATCCGCAGACGAAAACCTTTTCTCAGCAGTTTGAGCCAACCGTACATAGTTCGGGTGTTAAACACTCGAGGGTCTGGCTATAGGCCAAGTGGGAGATTGTTGGACAATTATGACCCATAGCGTCACTATTTGTACAGATCACGGTGTTGTTGTACAAATTAACTATGTGACAAAGGAGATTGCACTCTTATCATTTGTGATTAGATCACCTAGATATATAAATGATGAGAGGTCCCTGTGATTTGTTCCTGGACGGAGAATGATATGAGACAGTATCAGTCCACGTAGGATAAATCATTAAATATCCCTAGTCAGAGTATTATCGAGATAGGACATCGATAAATACGTAAAAGACTAGTATTACACTTGTGCACGTTGTGAGGGCACAACATCATAGTTATCATATATTGGGTATATGATACTCATGCAAGTGTGATAGGAGGTTGTGTTTTACCGATGGTACGAGAAACAGCTTCGCTCTGGATAGACCTATGCGGAATCCCATTGGTAGTATGACTATGTGTCTATGGAGTCTGCAATCAGGGTAGGTGTATTTGGTCTTAACCTGAGACTTGCACCACTAATACCTACGACAATCAATATACTTTGGTTGAGGTCGTCCAGGGCTTTAACCGGTTCTGTGTACGCCAATGCTGGGTATATTGAGAATCGTAGTGTGTTGGGTGTGATGTTAAGACGGAAGTATCACTCCAGTCATATGGAGATGATGGTCACATAGGATACGAAACTCGTTCTCTTAAATGCTCGAGCTATCGGGATATTATGACTAGGTCATGTATATCCGATTATAGAGACTAGTTGCCAGACATCCGATATGTGCTTCGTACGGGGCAGACACAATTCCAGCCTCAGGCCTAGTACGTGAACATCCAATACTGGATCGAAATACGCAATACTATGGTATACTACGCTTGATATAGATCTAATATTCCTATAATGATATTTCTGGAGAATTGGGTAGGCATGGCGCTTTGCTAGAAGCCAACCTTGTCTTGTAAATTGGTAAAAACGTAGTACGAGGTACTTACGTGTTCGGATAGTCCGACGACCATATTTACTGCCAACATAAACGGGGATCTCATGGGTCGCTTCCCGAAGATTCACCTATGATGTATGACTCACACTTTATTAATCTGGGATTAATTAGAAGAGAGAAAAAATTAATTTGGGATTAATTACGGAGATATTTTATCTGGGATAAAATATTAATTAAAGAGAGAGAACGATTAATTTGGAATTAATCGATAAAATAATATATTCGATATATTATACGAAATTGGATTTTGACGCGGAATTAAAATTAGATTTTAATTCGGGCGAACGAGTTAATTTAGAATTAATTCGTTAGCGACGTGAATAGTGATTACGCTAGGCGTAATCATTTAATTACGACGCGACATAAATTTCGTTAATTTGGAATTAGCGAACCCGAGCCCGGGATTATTTGTGAGCGCATTTGCATTTCGAATTCGAGTGCGGCACACAAGTCAAATAAGCGTCAAATCGCTAGTCACATCAATCGTCAAATCATTAGTCACTTTGAGTGATTTGACAACTTGTCACTTGATTGATTGATTGATGTGAATAGTGATGTGGTAGTTGAAAAGCATTGATGGCTTTTGCTTTTTGCTTTTTGCTTTTTGATTTTTGATAAATGAAAATTGTTTTTGTATATTTGTTTTGTTTTTGGAAAATAAAATAAATATATAAACAAAAAGCATTTTCTTTTTCTCTCTCTCACATGGTATACGGTTTCATGGAAACCAATTTTTCCCTCATCTCTTTCCTTCTCTTCTCCTTCACGCTTGGAGCCGATTTCTTCTCTAATTTTTCTGGTTAGACCGAATTTGTGAGAAGCAAAGAAGATGAAGAAGTGGTAGCACACACCTTGGGTTATACATAGGTGATAGAGAAACGAATTTATGAGCTTGGAATCGTTTTTGGAGCTTGGAGCTTGGAGCTTCCATGGTGTTCATCAATGACCGATTTTGGAGGAGCCAAAACAGACCAAAACCGAGCAGTCCCTGCAGTTCTATGAGGCTACTGCCGCGAGTTTGAGAAGCTTGAAGACTTGTGTCATCGCGTTGCAAGAACCGATTAATGTGAGTAATGTTTCTGCCATTCTCTTTTGTTGTATTCATGCAAATTTCTTGCTTGATTTGATGAATCTTGGGACCTAATTAGAAACCAACATGAGGCACCACTGACACTGACACGATGTCTTGGATGGACTCGAGTTCTTATGGAGCATGGTTGAATGCCTCCTCTTGTGTAATTTCTCCATTGGCCACCTTCAGGACATTGTGAAGCATCTCCAAGTCTAGGTTGGTTGTGACATCTCAAACATTTCGATAGATTCCTCCAGCCCTTCTATTTTGACCTCCTGCTTCACGGCCTCTAGGAGCTCGGACAGCTCGGTATTTAATCTCTTCATCTCTTCTTGGGACTTAGCCAGCTCATCATAAGCCTTCTCCAGTTGATATGTTTTCGCTTCAAGTTTGCTCTCGATCATGGTGGTTCGCCACAGCTGGAGTTTAAATTCGTCTGCCTTCCGCATAGCCTCGGCGTTGGCCTCGTTCCTCTATTTCTTTGTAATTTCTGAAGCTCGACGAAGGGAGTCAACCTCAACCTTGGCCCCCTCATCAGATTGCCTGAGGTCCTAGATCTCTGTCATAGCTTCTTCAAGTTGCTTGGATAGCTCTTTCTCCTTCTCGGTCAGGCGACCCTGGAGTCTCTCGGCCTGACCCTCCTTGGAAAGGGTGCTCATCAGCACTTCCATGTTCGTGGCCAAGATATAGGCCAGCTGTACAATAGAAAATGGGGTCAGTATGTCAAAAGGATGGAATGGTATATTTACAAAGGGGAAATTTACTTTACCTTTGCATGGAATCGGCTGATTTTGCCGATGATGTCCTCGGGGGACATGTCATCATTCGTTGTGGCCCGATCCAGGCTTACGTGCTTGGCCAGGTAGTTGATGGTGGGGAGAAGATGGGCTACATCTTCCCTTATATCCTCGGTAAAATTATTGATCCCCAGCATAGGGGACAATCATTGATCTGGAGAGGGGGTAGCTGGGTCTTTGCCCTTCTTGCCCATAATTTTTCTCCTAGGAGCCCTCTCAGTAAACTCTTCAATCTCTTCTCCCCAGACCTTATGGAAGCGTCTTTTAGAGGGTCAAAAGGGAGCATGTGTAGTTTGGGACAATTGAGGAGAGCTTGAAGTTTGGTTGATTGTGGGATGTTTGAGGTTTGGTGTGAAGGGATCGATATTTGGTTGGTTTGGGGGGCACTTGATATTGGACAATTATGACCCATGGCATCACTATTTGTAAAGAACATTGTGTTTTGTACAAATTATCTATGTGACAGAAGGAAATTGCTATTTTATCATTATTGTAATTAGATTACTTGGATATATTAATGATAAAAGTCCATATGGTTAAATTGGATTAATAAGATATGAGACAATATTAATCCATAAATGGTTTAATCATTAAATATCCATAGTCGAAGTATTATCGAGACTGGACATTAATAATGCGGAATAGACTAGTATTACACTTGTGCGCGTTATGGAAGTTTAACGACATAGTTATCATATATTTAGGTATTGGATACTTATGCAAGTGTAATAAGAGGTTCTGTTAGCCGTTGGACCGGGAACAGTTTGCTCTGGATAGACCCACTCAGAATCCCATTGGTAGTATGACTATGTGTCTATGGAAATCCGAATCAGGGTAGGTGTATGTGATCTTTAACCTGAGACTTACGTCGCTATTACTTGCGACAATCAGTTTACTTTAATATTGGTCGTTTGTAGCTTTAACAAGTTCTTTGTACGCCTGTATTGGGTTTACTGAGAATCATAGTGTATTGGATGTGATGTCAAGATGGAAGTATCACTTCAGTCATATGGAGATGATTGTCACACATGATACAGAACTAGTGCTCTTAAAGCTGCAGCTATCGGGATAGTATGACTAGGTCATGACTTCCCAATTACAGAGATTAGTTACTTAGGATCCGACATATGCTTCGTACGGGGCAGACACAGAGCTAGCCCTAGGCCTAGCATGTGACATCCGATACTGGATTGTATTACATATTACATAATATTAGTATTACTATGCCTAATACAAATGATATTCCTCGGCGAATATTTCTGGAGAATTGGGTAGGCATGGAGCTTTGCTAGAAGCCAACCATGTCTTGTAAATCGGTGAGAACATGGTACGGGGTACGCACGTGTTCAGATAGTCTGATAACTATATTTACTGCCAAGATATCCAGAAATATCTTGGGTCACTTCCCAAAGATTCACCAATGACATTTGACTCAGATAGAATTAATCTGGGATTAATTATGAAAGAGAAAATTAATCTAGGATTAATTACGACAAGAATTAATCTGGGATTAACTTCGTATAGAAGAGAGAACGCGATTAATTTAGAATTAATCGATAAAATAAATTTAATAGTTAAATTGGATTTTCTATTTAATTTATTTATTTGTGGCTAAAATAATATATGAGATATATTAATTGAAATCGGATTTCAATACAAAATTAAAATTGGATTTTAATTCCGGAGAACAAATTAATTTAGAATTAATTTGTAAGCGGCTATCATAATAATTTTGAAAGGCATAATTATTTAATTAAATTAGATTTAATTATGGTGCGACGACAAATTCATTTAATCAGAATTAAACGAACCCGATAAAATTGCCCGTGACTTTAAGTGTGTCTTTTTGTGTTTTTGGAACACAAAATATCTTTGACTTTGGTGGGCCCAAGTCAAGTTGTGTGTTGAAGAAGCCAACTCAAATTTTGAATTAAAAATGTGGTGGGACCACATGACTTACATCAAAGGTCAAATGTTGATGTAAGTAGTTGGCTTAATTAATTAAATACATTTTAACACACAACCACCAAGTCTAGAACTCTCTATTCTTCTCTCCACCTTGGCCGATTCTTCTCTCTATTGTTGTGAAATTTTGCATCAAAATTTCAACAAAGCTAGCACTTGGATGAGTCAAATTAGGTGATAGAGAAAATCACCCAGGGAATAAACAACAAGCTTGGAGCTTTATCCAAAGAGGAAATTTCGAAATTTCTCCATTTAACAATGTAAATGATTCCGCCACTTTTCTTGTTGTTTCACACATATAATCATGTTTATGATCTTATGGCATGTCTTAGAGACTAACACTTGAAGACCCGAGAGGAGGAGCGGCTGCATGAATTTATTTCCACCTGGCTTCTAATGGAATCGGGGTAGTGATTCGAGGACGGGCGTTGCTGGACCCGTCCCGTTTAGTCTACAAAGCCTCCTGAGCATTCGGGATGGGGATCTTGAAACCAGACATTCTTGCAAACAAAAAAAGACAGTAAGAAGATGAAAATGAGCAAAACAACAAAAAGAAAATGACAAGGCAACAAACATGAAGTCAGTGGGCCGGTTAGAACTTATCTGTCTTCCTGGACTAGGGTGGTGGAAAGCTCGGGGTGAGGCCCGAGTTGGCAAGGGCAGAAGGGTTGACGAGGTCCCTCTAATGGCCTTCGAATTCAAGCGTCTTCCTTACCCTGGCCCGGGTCTCATGATGGACTTTTGGGAGGTCGCCTCAGCAAACTACAAAAGGCATGAAAGTTAGTAGATCATTTAGATCGGTCAGAAGGAAAATAGAGGTCGGGTCATTGCCTCCCAGTCGAAAGATGTTTGGGATTTTGAAGCGTTCTTTATCGCCCTACCGATGCCTTCCCCAAGGGCCTTCGGTCCCGAACCACTTATCCTAAAAATTCTTATTAGTGGCTTGGAGATGGGTGATGATGTGGGGGACTCTGGTGTGGGATGAAAGGTAATTGCAACCCTTATACTCTTTTGGGGTGGCATTCATTCGCTACAGCCTCTTCAGTTCGAAGAAGGTCAGTTCTCCCAGCCCGATTTCGCTCTAGATCACATAAAGGCCAGCCAATACCATCAATCCATTTAAATTTAGCTGGCACGAGGCTAGATTCATAATTGTCAGTATCTTCATGTAGACAACAGAACCTGGGCGACGCTGTTCTAGGCTCGCGGCCTAGTTGGGAAGTACGAAATAACATGGAGTCGCCACCCGGTGTGAACCGGGACAAAGGTTTAAGGCCGCACTCACCCCTCGCAAGGGAAGACCTCAAACCATTGGGTTCGGAATGGTCCCTTACTTATGTCACTTGTGATGATATAATTTGTGCAATAAACTAACCGAATCTTTTCAACATTCATGCTCAAGGGTACTTAGATCTAACATGCTTTCATCCAATTAATTCCACGCAATGTAACATAACAAGCATATTGAACCATTAAATCAACATGTATAAATCATTACCCAAACGCATCATAAACTAAGAACATGCATAAAGAACAACCTAACATGTTTTAACAAATAAATGACAAACTAAATTAAACCATGCTTTAAATAATAAACAAATAACCTAAAGACTATAACATGCTCAAATACAAATTTGGATGAGACAAGATATGTGTATCTTAAGTGGTACGTGGCATTGTATCCCGAGTGCAGACCATACTACCGTCCATTCGAAATCGGCTATGGAATTTACGTCCGGGTTTCCATCCGATATACCACAAAAGGGAACACATATCCCGCTCATCCAACAATCACATCATGCTTCAAACGACTCTCATGCAATTATATATCAAAATAAATAAAACAAAGATAAAGAAGATAAGTAAAAAAGGTGCCCTCAGGTCTAACCTCTTTTGTCGTCTAAGAAAGGGCGTTACACGTCCGTTGGAAGGGAGATTGATCCGATGCTTTTCCAATTCGTCTACTCAATGTTTTCCCTCGTTGTTTTGATGCTTGGGCTCCTGTTTTAAGTCCGTTTTGCTGCTGTTTCGCTGTTCCGTTTCAGGTCACTGTTTTGGTCGATTTGTGGACTGTTTTGGGTGATTTTGGTGGCTTAGGGGGTTGCGTTTTTAATGGTTTTTTAGGGAAACTTTATGGAGATTTTTGAGGGGTTTTCTAGGTGATTTTAGGGCTGTTTTGCTGGCTAAAGTCGCAGCCAAAACTGACCAGAACAGAAGGTGAAGATGCGGCAGTTCAAGGTGCAGTGGGGGCGTTTTTGGGGACTGTTTTGGGGCTGCGAATGGGGCTGTGTTTGGAGAGTGTTTAGTGCGACTTTAGGGCTTTATTTGAGGCTTATTTTGGTGTGTTTTGGGGCTGTGAATGGTGGCTGGAACTCGGCAATGGAGGGCTGTGTTTCAGGCTTGGGCGTGAGAGGGGATTGGTGAAGAAGAGGAGATGCGGCAATGGGAGAGAGTTTGGTGCGTTTAAGTTGCGGCTGCTGAGTGGCTTACGTATTGTTGTGGGCTATGAAGACTGATGGCGTGTGGAGGCTAGCAGTTTGGGTGAAGGCGTGGGGCATTGAAGCAGGCGTTTAAGGCAGAGGACGCGTGTTTGTGAGGAGACGTGGTGAGCAATGGCAATGGCGTGAAAGGTAAGGCGTGAGAGCTGAGCACGTGGGGCTGAGGGCAGTATGAATGTGGCTTGGCTATTTTGCGTGAGACGGCAAAGGGGCTTGTGACGTCTTTGAGGCTGCTGGGCGATGAATTGCTATATGCGTTAGATTGGCAGGGAGCAGGTGGCGTGCGCGCTGAAGGCTGGTGAGACGCAAGGCTACGTGAAGCTTGGCTTTTGATGATTAATTGCGTGGAGTTTGTGAGTGAAGAGTGATGAAGGTTTTGAGTGCGTGAAGCTGTGGAAGGGCTAGGTGGCGAGGTCAAAGGGCTGTCTACGTGAAGGGTTCACGGCTTAGGGCATGTGGCTTTTTCTTTGTTTATTTGTTGCTCACGGCTAGGGTTTATTTCTTTTGTTTTGTGATTGATTTTTTTTGTGTGAATCTGTCAGCCAGCCAGGGTTTGATAAATGGGTGAATGATTATTTTTATAGGCAAGGGGATGGGTTTACCTTGTTGGAGAAGGAATATGATTTGTGTGTTAATATTTTAATTAAAAAGTGATAGGGGAAATCTTTAATTAAGGGAAGTGATTTGATTTTTTCTTTTTAGTTAAGGATATGATTTAGTTTAATTAGGCAAGGAATCCATGAGATTTTATTTAAATTGGTAGGTGATTTAACTAAATTAGGAATGTGTTTTTTTTTTTTTTATTAGGAATGTTATTTATGGAATTTAATTTGAATATTTTATTTTGGGAAATGAATTTTAATTTGTGACATGTGTTTTAATGGGTTTGGTGTGTTTTAAAACAGAGGTCCAACAGCAACCCGAAGCCAAACAACGAGGTTAAATCCAACAAAAATTGCATTTTCCAACTTTACCCTTCCAACGTCTGTTTCCCGCGACTTTCATGACTAAAGAGGTAGTTGCCTCCATACGAGACTCATCATTGGGCTAATGTGTAAAAATTCAATGTCTACAGTCGCCCCCATTTTGATGGGACTTGTGCAGTGTGTGATAATGACAATCCTATCAAAGTACGTGCAATGAATTTTCACTTACCTGGCTCGCCAGCTGTCACCTGACTTGCCTGCTGCTTTGAACTGAGTTGATATGGTGGCGATGTGCCTCGACCTCTGGGCTTTATTCCCGAACCACCAAATGTGAACTGTGCTGATGATCCAGTGGGTCCTCGACCCTGGGACGCATCCCGGAACTGCAACTGATGTGTGGGCCCTCGACCCTGGGACACATCCTAAAAGTGATGATGAATGAATTCTTGGCTTGCCAGCTACCACCTGACTTGCCTGCTGTTTTGAACTGAATTGATATGATGGCGAGGTGCCTCGACCTCTGGGCTTTGTTCCCAAACCACCGAATGTGAACTGTGATGATGATGTAGTGGGCCCTCGACCCTGGGACGCATCTAGGAACTGCTAATGACAACGGGGGCACCTCGACCCTCGAAATGATGATGATAGTGGGCACCTCGACCCTGGGCACGCATCTCGACCCGGAACTACAACCGAAAATGGGGGAACCTCAATCCTGGGCACGCATCTCGACCCAATACCGCTGATAATAGGGACCTCGCCCTGAATATGATGATGTAGTGGGCACCTCGACCCTGGGTACGCATCTCGACCCAGAACTACAAACGACAACGGGGGCACACATCTCGACCCTGGGCACGCATCTCGACCCAATACCGCTGACAATAGGGACCTCGCCCTGAATATGATGATGTAGTGGGCACCTCGACCCTGGGTACGCATCTCGACCCGGAACTACAAACGACAACGGGGGCACGCATCTCGACCCTGGGCACGCATCTCGACCCAATACCGCTGACAATAGGGACCTCGCCCTGAATATGATGATGTAGTGGGCACCTCGACCCTGGGTACGCATCTCGACCCGGAACTACAAATGACAACGGGGGCACGCATCTCGACACAATACCGCTGACAATAGGGACCTCGCCCTGAATATGATGATGTAGTGGGCACCTCGACCCTGGGTACGCATCTCGACCCGGAACTACAAACGACAACGGGGGCACGCATCTCGACCCTGGGCACGCATCTCGACCAAATACCGCTGACAATAGGGACCTCGCCCTGAAACTGATACTGGTGTGGTGTGATGAGGTCCATTCCCGAACCGTCACCGGATGTGGTCCATTCCCGAACCGATCTCCATTCCCGAGTGTGATTGTGATATGGTGTGATGAGGTCCATTCCCGAACCATCACCGGATGTGGTCCATTCCCGAACCGATCTCCATTCCCGGACTGTCCATTCTCGGACTAAATCTCCATTCTCAGCGTGCCATTCTCGGCGTGCCATTCTCGGCGTACTCATTCCCGAGCTGTCCATTCCCGGACTAAATCTCCATTCTCGGAGTGCTATTCTCGGCATAACTGATCTGATGTGATGCGGGCCTCGCCCCCAGAACGCCATGTCCGCCAGAAACTGATCTGTTGCTATGTGGGCCTTCCCCCCAGAATGCCATACCCGACAGAAACTGATTTGATGCTATGTGGGCCTCGCCCCCAGAATGCTATATCTGGCAGAACTGATCTGATGTCTTCATACTCGGAGTGTCGTACCTGGCTGATCTAATATCTCCATACCTGGAGTACCGTACCTGGCAAAACTAATCTGATATCTCCATACCCGGAGTGCCGTACCTGGAAAAACTGATACTGATGTCTCCATACCCGGAGTGCCATACCCGGCAAAACTGATGCTGATAATAATGTGCGCCTCGCCCCCAGAGTGCCATACCCGGCAACACTGATACCGATAATGATGTGGGCCTCGCCCCCAGAGGTGCCATACCCGGCAAGATTGATACTGATGCTAATATGGGCCTCGCCCCAGACTGATGCTGATGTCTGATGTGGACCTCGACCCTGGGACTCATTCCCGAAACTGCTAACAAGGTGGGCCTCGACCCTGTGATCCATTCCCGGATTCATTCCAAATTCTGACGACGTGGGCCTCGGCCTTGGGATTCATTCCCTGGATTCACTCCAAAACTCTAGCGATGTGGGATTCATTCCCCTGGGATTTATTCCCGAAACTCTGACGATGTGGGCCTCGACCCTGGGATTCATTCCCCAAACTGCTGATAAGGTGGGCCTCGACCCTGAGTTGATACTGATGTGGGCCTCGCCCCAAATTGATATTGATGTGAGGCCTCGCCCCCAGACTGAAACTGTTGCGGGCCTTGCCCCAAAACTGATACTGATGTGGGCCTCAACCCCGGGACTTATCCCCAAACGAATACTGATACGAGCCTCGACCCCAAACTGAAACTGATGTGGGCCTCGCCCCAAACTGATGTGGGCCTCGCCCCAAACTGATACTGATGTGGGGCCTCGCCCCCAGACTGAAACTGATGTGGGCCTTGCCCCAAAACTGATACTGATGTGGGCCTCACCCCCGGGACTCATCCCCAAAACTGAAACTGATATGTTGCTGATTCTGGTTGGCTTGTCTTTACCGCTTTCTCTTTTTCCTTTTTGAAACCTGTGAATAAAAAAAAAGACAAAGATTGCATGTATATGACGTGTATGCATGAATCCATTCTCGGAGTGGATTTCTTAAATTACCCCTGAAACAAAAAATAACCGTCAATAAATTTGATTTCATTTTTAGGGAGTTTCAATGGTTATGAGTGGTGAATTGGAGGTGTCATTGAATAAAAGAATTTCGGGAATCCAAATAATTTTACTTGATGCATTGAATCAAAAGAACTCCAAAACACTCTGTTGATGGTGTTATTTGTGACCAAGTGTTTGAACAGTACGGCAAGGGCAGAGATGAAATCCCTCTTTTTGGGAGGACGAATGTTCTAAGGGTATTAGCCATTCTTCGACCAGACATGGTGTTCAAACCCGGTTCCCTAGATTTGACCGACTTGAAGACACAACATGATACAGATTTTCGAGACCGACAACATCAGAGCCGAGATCGACCACTTTAGCTTGGTAGCTCGGTTCACTCCTATCATTCATCTTGGATCGGGAGAATGACCTCGGATATTTTGGGTCAGTTCGGAAGTAGTTGGAGCAGTTCGGCACATTGATTTGCCATCCACATGACGTCTGCCGTGAGACCAGGACCGTTTGGACTTTTCCTTCTGACATGTATCACCGTATGAGAGATCTTTACAGGTTGTCATCATAATTGTTGAGTGTGGCAGTGTATAAAACAAGGTGATTTGATGTAGAGTCAGATGACAGGCTTGCTTTTAGTGAGGCAGTTGGGGCAGAGAGCCCGTCAATCGGCCGAAAATCCATATGGCTGACGTCATAGAGATATGGAATAGTGTTTTATTTTTCTTAGTATATAAAGGGAGGGTAATCTTATTTGTATAGGTTGGTTAGCAAAAATCTCACTCAAGTACTATTTGTAAAACACCACGAAAATAAACAACTCAGCAACATTGGACCACCCTTGAAAAGAGGTCGGCTGAGCTCGGTTTGGTAATAAAACCAGTACTCTACTCTGTTCCTGTGGACGTAGGTTGGATTTATTCAGCCGAACCACGTAAATCCTCTGTCGACTTTGTGCTTGTCTCGTTTCCTGCTAAGTTTGCTTGTGGTCCCCCATAACCAAACAAATTCACGGTTGGAGGAGGATTGTTCCCAGAGTATTATCTCGAAATTACCCCTGGAACTAAAATCACCCGTCAACAGTTGGCGCCGTTTGTGGGGAAAGAGCAAAAAGATGCTTGGGTAGTAAGACAATGGCAGAAGACGGGAACCATAGATCATCGGAGAGTTCAACAACATAATGGATGAAGATAATAGAAGAAAGCATTAGGAAGGAAAGTGAGACAAACCAGACCTTCATGAAGGCCATGACAGAGAAACTGGAAAAGTTGGAAAAGATGAACAATGAGAGGTTGGAGGCTGGACCAAGCCGGAGGAGAGATGAGACAGCAAATGGGAAAATGGTTGTAGATCTAGACGGAGATAATGAACCGGGGAGGAGGGATCCCCAGAAAGTGAGATCTGTTGTGATAACCGGAGCCTTACTGGTAGAATGAATGTGGGAAGAAGAAAAAGGGAGGCAAACATCAGAGTCCTCTAGTAATAGCCAACACTCTAAGAAGGAGGGGGACGGAAGACATGGTGGGGGGATCGAGAGGCGTCCATCCACGGCATGCGCCGTGTTCGGAGTAGCAGATACGAAGAAGTCCGCTGGAGGCAACGCGATAATACTAATAACCAGATTAATGCCTGGTTCAGAAAAGAGATGAAAAAGTGGGAAGAAAACTTGAAGGCAGACAAAAAAGATGGTCCGAACGGAGAAATGGCATCCCCCTTTATGGAAGAAATCTTGTCAGCAGAATTCCCTAGACGGTTCACCATGCCATCTATGAACTCTTACAAGGGCTATACAGACCCTAAGTCCCATGTCGAGAGTTTTGTTTTGCTAATGGAGGTTCAAGGGATAATAGGAGAGGCCATCTGCAAGGTGTTCCCTTTAACCCTGAGTGGTCCCGTAATTTTATGGTTCAGAAGTTTGGCCCCATAGAGCATCAGTAGTTTTTCTCAGCTCAGGAAATCCTTTGTTTGGCCTTTCACAGGAGCGTGTGTGCCAAGGAAGACGGTAGAAGTACTAAGGCTGGTGAAGCAGGGGGACGATGAGCCCCTGAAGAATTTTATTAAAAGATACCACAATCTGGTGCTCGAGGTTGGAACATACGAGTCATTAGAGGCGCTAGAAAGTCTCAAGAGAACTCTGAAGGTCGGGAAATTGTGGACTCATATGAGGATCCAGGATTGGCTAGAAAATTTATTTTGTTAGAGGGAAAAGAGAAAGTTGCCCAAGGAGGGGGAACTCAGAAAGGAAATGTGGTGAGGTCGGAGATGCCGCGAAGGTCTGACAAGGAATTGGGGTAACCGCCCTCGAGACAAAGGGTGTTTAGGCTGATGCCTTAGAGCAATGCATCTCAGGAGAGAAGGACTCAGTTGCATGAAAATCATGTGGCCGGAGGGGGCAGTGTGTACCCCCTTGAATAAGCTGTTGGCTCAAATCGTCAGAGAAATCCAAGATAAAGGCCTCCTGGTGGAGTTAGACTTGAGGAAATATCCGGTGGAGAAGAAGAACGAGAGGTCCTATTGTGTGCATCATAACCTAAGGGGGCACACATCGAAAGACTTTAGGGACCTGCAGGAGAAGGTGTAAAACCTGGCACAAAATGGTTATTTGAATGATTATATCGACCAAGAGGCCATGGAGGCCTGGCAACGGTGGAAACCAAGACAAATTTATACCATCGCTGGTGGAAGGACACTGGCCGGAGACTCAAACCAATCGAGAAAGAGTTACAGTAGGTTCCGGGGACCGGAGGTATTGACAACGGAGCAGGCCCCGAGGGTTCAGATATTATATTCACAGATGAGGATACCAATGGGGTGAGCTTCCCCCACGATGATGGATTGATAATCAAGGCTGTGATAGGAGAAGCCGAGGTGGATAGGATCCTGGTGGATCCAGGGAGTGCGATTGACATAATCTCCAAGGAACCTGGATGGTTTGGGGGTGGAGTATGCCACTATGACCCAGGACAGAACACCATTATACGAGTTTGGAGGTGTAACAGTCATTCCTTTGGGTAGAATACAACTGGCCATGACGATCGGGACTACTTCCCACACCCGGATGATCATGATGGACTTTACAATGGTAGATTGTATGAGCAGTTACCAGGTTATTGTGGGCCGACCTTTCATGATGAAAACAAAGGCAGTAATATCATACTACTATCTGAAATTGAAATTTCCCACCCGTGACGGGATTGGGATAATGTGTGGAAGTTAGAAAGCAGCCAGGAGCTGTTTCGCTACCGTCTCGAAGAAGACTCTTTGCGTCGAAGAAGATAAAAGGAAGAGGAAATGGAGAGAAGAAGAGGAAATGACAGTCGAATCTCCGGACCCACGGCCCGAAGATTTTACCCAGTTGGGGGAAGGTGATGAGCTGGAATCAGTAGAACTCTTCGGTCCTGGGAAAATTATAAAAGTGGGTGCGGGTTTGGAGAAGAAATTGAAGCAAGGTTTGTTGAAGTTTTTGAAGGAATATGTGGACATTTTTGATTGGGGGCACGGTGACATGCCCGTGATAGATCCCAAGTTCATCAATCATCATCTAGCAGTGGACCAGGCTCATAAGCCAGTCAAGCAGAAGAGGAGAATCTTCAATCAGGAGCGATGCGAGGCGATAAGGGCCTACGTAGAGAAGCTGATAAATGCTAGTTTTATCAGAGAAGTGAAATACCCGGAATGGGTATCCAATTTTGTTCTAGTGAAGAAGACCAGCGGAAAGTGGAGGATGTGTGTAGACTTCTCCGATCTCAACAAGGCCTGCCCAAAGGATAGTTTCCCGCTCCCGAAGGTAGATCAACTGGTGGATTCAACGGCATGCCATGGACTGCTTAGCTTCATGGATGCCTTGTTGTGCTATAATCAGGTCAAGATGCATCTCGAGGACAAGGAGAGAACAACCTTCATCACAGATCATGGACGGTATTTGTTGGACAATTATGACCCATAACATCGCTATTTGTACAGAACATGGTGTTGTTGTTCAAATTAACTATGTGACAAAGGAAATTGCTCTTTTATCATTTGTAATTTGATTACTAGGATGTATAAATGATAAAAGTCCATATGATTAGTTCCATATTAATAAGATATGAGACAGTATTAATCCACTAAGGTTTAATCATTAAAATATCCCTAGTCGTAGTATTATCGAGA
>SKCR01026771.1:0-63184 GCA_019454045.1 Zanthoxylum bungeanum | reverse complement strand
AATTTGGAATTAAATAATTGAATTAGTATTGAATACGAATTAAAATTAGATTTAATAAGTAGTTCGATATAATTCGCGAATTCGTACCTTATGTACTTATTCTCTTATCATTTGTGATTAGATCACCAAGATGTATAAATGATAGGAGGTCATTATAATTTGTTCATGGATTGAGAATGATATGAGACAGTATCAATCCACGAAGGATAAATCATTAAATATCCCTAGTCAGAGTATTATCGAGATAGGACATCGATAAATACGTAAAAGACTAGTATTACACTTGTGCGCGTTGTGAGGGCACAAACGGCATAGTTATCATATATTTGGGTATATGATACTCATGCAAGTGTAATAGGAGGTTGTGTTTACCAATGGTACGGGAAACAGCTTCGCTCTGGATAGAACCCCTCAGAATTCCATTGGTAGTATGACTATGTGTCTATGGAAGTCCGAAATCAGGGTAGGTGTATTTGGTCTTAACTTGAGACTTGCACCGCTAATACTTGCGACAATCAATATACTTTGGATGTGGTCGTCCAGGGCTTTAACCGGTTCTGTGTACGCCTCTGCTAGGTATATTGAGAATCGTAGTGTGTAGGGTGTGATGTCAAGACGGAAGTGTCACTCCAGTCATATGGAGTTGATGATCGCGCAGGGATACAGAACTGGTTCTCTAAAGGGTTGCAACCATCGGGATAATATGACTTGGTCATGATTATCCGATAATAAAGAGACTAGTTGCTCGTAATCCGATATATGCTTCGTACGGGGCAGACACTGTACCAGCCCCGGGCCTTGCATGTGATCATCCGATACTGGATCGACATACGCAATACTACGTATACTACGTCTGATATAGATCCTTATTCCTGTAAGGATATTTCTGGAGAATTGGGTAGGCATGACGCTTTGCTAGAAGCAAACCTTGTCTTGTAAATCGGTAAAAACGTAGTACCAGGTACTTATGTGTTCGGATAGTCCGACGACCGAATTTACTGCCAATATATCCGAGGATCTCATGGGTCACTTCCCGAAGATTCACCGATGACGTATGACTCGCACTTTTAATTAATCTGTGATTAATAAGATGAGAGAGAAAATTAATATGGGATTAATTGCGGAGATATTTTATCTAGGATAAAATATCATTTAAAGAGAGAAAACGATTAATTTGGAATTAATCGATAAAATTAATATATTCGATATATTAAATGAAATTGGATTTCGACGCGGAATTAAAATTAGATTTTAATTCGGGCGAACGAATTAATTTAGAATTAATTTGTTAGCGATGTGAATAGTGATTTCGCTAGGCATAATCATTTAATTACGTCGCAACGTAAAATTTTTTAATTTGGAATTAGCGAACCCGAGCCCGAGATTGTTTGCGAGCGCATTCGCATTTCGAATTCGAGTGCGGCACGCAAGTCAAATCAAGCGTTAAATCGCTAGTCGCATCAAGCGTCAAATCATTTGTCACTTTGAGTGATGTGACGTCTTGTCACTTGATTGATTGAGTGATGTGAGGAAATTTATGGCAAATTTCTTGAGTGCTAGCACACTACGAAGTCATGCGAAGGTTATAAGGAAGTCCACCCATGAGCTTGGAATCATTTGACGAAGCTTGGAGCTTGGATTCTTGAAGTTTGAAGCCGAAAATGGGGACTCCAAAACAGAAACTGCTGTGAGCAGCAGTGAGCAGAAAACAAATTTTTGTTCATCATTGCGTCGCTCAACCGATCGATGTGAGTATTCCGCAACTCCCTCGTTGTATCCGCACATGTTTTTATGCTTTGTATTCGATCCTCGGGGCCGTAGAAACTCCAACAATGGTATCGGAGCGATTGAAAAACATGAAATTTGATTAGGGCTTAAAATTTGGGTAAAATGTATTTAAGCATGATTTGATTAAATTGGATGTTTGAGTATGCTTAAAACATGTTTAATTGAGGATTGATTGGATCAATTTGTTGAAATTTTGTTTGTAACAAATTTCCCCAATTTTTGTTGGCTTGGCCGAATACTCATATAACCCTAAATGTCTTGGTTTTTTTATTTTGATTCATTGGATGAGTTAGAATCATGTTGGATATGTTGATTTAATGTTGAATTTGATTCAATTGGATTGGATTTGCAATTTGGCATAATAAACCCTAAAAGCCGAGAGTTTGAGCATGAATATTGGGTTTGATTTTTGTTAAAATGTGCTGGACATGTTTTAGTGTTGATAAGCATGATTAATTAGGCTAATTTGGTGTTTTGGAAATATTGATTTGGGTGATTAATTACGTTATACACTTTATGTAATTAAATTGTGAAATTGGGTTTTTGTAATTTAATTATGTTGGGCCTATTTTGTAAAATTGGGCTTGAAAGTTGTTATTGGGCTAATTGGGCTTTGTTGTACCAAGTTAGGTTTAGGCTAAATTGGTTGGATCCAATTGGGCCCAAAACCGCTTCCATAAAGCCCAAATGCGACTAATGGACCTTTAAAGTTTAATTAGGCCTAATGGGCCTAAATTGATTTCTAGGCTTATGGGGTAACTCCTTGATTGGACTTTGGTTATTGGGTTTGACCCGAGTTGACCAAAAGTCCACACCTTAAAGAAATTAATTAAAAGCCCATTGGACTTTAATTAAATTGACGTTGGACGTTAATCGGGCTTTGAGACCCGTAACGATTAAATTTGGAATTTCAATCGTAAAGGTTTATTAATAAAGTGTAGTATTTAATTTGGAATTAAATAGCGAATTAATATTAAATACAAATTGAATTGGATTTAATTTTGTAGTTTAATTTAATTCGAGAATTCATACTTTGAGTACTTATTCGCAAAACGAGTTTGACTCGCGCAAAATCAAATCGTTGTTTGAACATTGGATGGTCATTAATTTTCAGATTAATTAATTTGATTAGATTGATTGATAACATGCTTGTGTGAATACATGGTTGCGATGCATGAATAATATATATCGGATGGATATTAGAAGGGTGGGGCAATTTTAGAAATTGTTGTAATAAATTTGGAATTTATTAATTGGACCTGCGTGTCCAGCCTTATTACCTCCTTACTCTTTGTATTCTCTTCTCACCTATTCTCCTCAATGTAAATGAGGTTTCTTTAGAAGTGTAGTGTAACGGGTAGAAGTAAATACATGTGCTAGCGGGAGAGAGAAATAGAGAGATTTGATCTAGGATCGATGTGTAAAGTATCCATCCGCATATCGTTATTATTTTATTTATACGCGCTTTATTATGTGTTTAGAATGCATGTTTAAGGGTGTATGATGATGAGACCTTAACAAAGATAATAAATTGGTTGCCAATTTGCATGCTAAAAACCCTCACAAATATTAAGCGTTTTTCCTTCCATTGAGTGATTCTTACTCAAGATCCGAGACTGGCATTGGCTTGTTGGCCAAAGTCAAGGCCTTTGTCCATCGAAGATGTGTTTGAATCACGAGAGCTTTATTCCATATTGGTGTCTTGTCCAAGTTGTGGTTTGTTGGCCAAAGTCAAGACCACTTCTTGTCCATCGACATTGATTACGAAGCTTTCCATGGTCAATGGGTCACGCTTGACTGGGATCACTAAGTTTGTTGTGCCAAAGCCAAGACTTAGTTGATTCAGAGGAAAAAGGTTAGGTAATATATTGGATATATTGGCATATATAAAATATATGTTTCGGACTTGGATGTCCCCCTACTGGATCTAGGAATTGGATTGGATCCAATTGATCTTAGAGATATACCTAGTTAATTATCATACAATTTGTTGGCCAAAGTCAAGATTGTGTGACATTTAACGGGATCCTAGCCCACTAGGAAACACGGTTTCCCGAGTACTCCATAGAGGGTTAGAGGCTCGCCGAAAAATAGTGGGAGGCAAGAATTGAATTTGCAATATTCGTTTAATTACTTGCCATACGCGCTCAAACAAATATCATTCGTCAAATAAATTAAATGTTAGTTGGACTAATATGTAATAGTTGTTTTAATCAAACAGTTGGACTGTATTCAAACAAATTAAAATTATAGTTGATTAAATAGTTGGACTATAATAATCATTATAATAAATAGTACCTAAATCGTTGATTAAATAGTTGGACTATTTGAATCAAGATAAAAATGAAAGATTGACATTTAAAACATAATCCTAGGGAAAATATATTTAAATGGTTTAATTTTTAAAATTTGGAATAAATTTCAGGATGGTCCTGGAAACTAATAAGTTACTTTATTTGATAAAATAACATATTAGGCCTAATCCCGGAGTTAAGAAAATAGTAGAGCATAATCTTTGGAAGATTAATGTGATGATAACCTTAGTGCTTAATCCATTTAGCTTGTCGCAGTAGACTCCTTAATTTCTTTATCATAACTAAGGATTTTTTTTTGGATAAAGTAAGTATTATAACCAAAAGAAAACTAAACAAGGAGCAAATGGGCATACCCCAGGCAACTAGAGAGGACAAGCCCTCCTAGAAGAAAAGCCAAAAGGCTACAAGTAAAGATCAACAGAAGATGTCATCGGGCAAGTGCCACGAAAGGTGAAGCCATTTATTGTCATAAGATGGTTTCACCTTACGTAAAAAGCTAGCACGATTCCGAACATCAAAAACAATATCATATAGAAGAGCAGAAATAGGCCGAAGAGGCATATCATGAGTGCGAGCATTCCTCTCCCTCCAAATATGGTAGACTGACGCTGCAAAAGACAGACGAACCAATAGGTGACATAAAGAAGCATCGGTGAACTGACATAACCACTCAACAGTCTGACGCCAATCCCGGCGTCTCCAGTCTAACCCACACATAGCCAGTACAGACGACCAGACCCTCGAAGAGAAAAGAAACTGGAAAAAAAATGATCAATGTCCTCACTTGAACAACCACAGAGAATACAACGCGAGCAAGTAGAGATGCCAAACCTCATCAAACTATCCTGAGTACAAAGGCCTCCCTGAATAGACATCCAAAGAAGAAAGGAATGGCGTGGAATAGCCTTCCGGAACCAAACAACTCGAGACCAATGCATCAAGGTTCCCCTTGTCCGCATGGTATTCCAGGCACTATCCACAGAAAATCTCTCACTCCTATCATCCTCCCAAACTAGCACATCCTCCCTCAAACTAGAAGGAGATGGAAGATAGGACTGAGCCAAATCAACAAGGGCAGCAGACCTAGAAGGGGGCCAATGCTAAGCAGAATCAGAGATAATGGAAGCAACTGTGGCCATCCTATCCAAGCCAGAGTCATAAATCACTCTCTCACCCACCCACGTGTCCACGATCGGGCCCAGAGGATGCCAATAATCAAACCACAATAAAGTCTTCTCACCATTCCCAATCCTAACTCTCATCCGCCGCCGGGACCAAGAACGAAGCTCCAAGATCTTACGCCAACTCCAAGAGCAGTCAGTAGGACAAGGGACCTCCCAAAAACTTCTCCCCCTCAACAAATAAGAGTGAACCCAATTCGACCAAGAGGAAACCTGGCCAGAACAAAGAAACCAAATGTGCTTAACAATAGCCGCTCTATTCCAAGAATCCAAACTCTTAATCCCCAGGCCCCCCTCCTTTAGAGGTAAACAAACTTTGCTCCAAGCCACTCTCGCCCCAGAAGAGGTGAGCGCACTACCCTTCCAAAGGAAAGAACGCAGAATCGTCTCCACCTTCCTAACAACAAACTTAGGAAGAATAAATAAGGAAGACCAATAAACTTGAATGGAGAACAAAACAGACTTAATAAGCTGAAGCCGACCCGCATAAGAGAGAAACTTACTACTCCAACTCTTAGCACGCATAACAATACGATCCACAAGAGAAGCACAATCAGAGGCCCGAAGTTTAAATTTTAGAAGTACTAAATTGCAATATTAAACTCTTGGAGAGTTAATGGCAATTCTCAAGGAGACAAAGTCAAAGTTTGTAATAAGACAAGTAGCGCTAGTCGCACCTTACTTCGATATTCTAGAAACCCGAGGCTAGGCCAGAGGCTTCTGGAATGTAGAAAAGGGCAAAGACATAATCATTATAATCTTCTAGGAAGATAAAGGACATATCCCAAAATGTCTGCCTAAATTGTGGCAAACGGGATCGCGGAAGCGTGACTGCCATTTGGACAAGGCAGACATGAAGGAAAAGAAGACGAGCAAGGCTCCGACTTCAAATATGTTTGTCATATTATGTTCACTACTAGTATTAAAATTGGATTTTAAATACTTAGTTCGGTACATAAATATATACTGATGTTCAGAATCTGCTATGAGCAGGATACTGACATCAATTGAGATTAATCTGCGAATTGGAAACGGGACGACTGTCGCTGTTTTAATCGTAGATACCTAATTTAGGAACTACCCTTCAGGTGTGTACCTAAATATGGAAACTGTTATAATGTAACTAGTTTGACTAGAAACATTATCTCTATATCAATGTTTAACCCGCTGCGGGTGTACCTTTATATTCTAGAACACTAAAGTGTTTTATTTTATAAAGATGATATTGAGATAAACACATTAGATGTGAATAACAACATTTATATTTCGAATATAAATAAATCTCAAACATACAACATGACAAACAAACAGCTCAAACTGATTTGATCAGAAGAAACTCAATTGTGGCATTGTTGTATGAGACACAACTAAAACAAGAATTGTATATCCACACTTTTGAAGATTGGGTACTCAGACTGATTTGATTCTATTCAAATAAAGTCTACGAATCTAGTTTATTGGGCAAAGTGCCTAAAACACCTTTACTTGGTAAAAGTGTTAGTGCCACCAATCTGTTAGCCCTAGTTCATAGTGAAGCAAGTGGGCCCATGTCTAGCTAGGCTAGAGGTGGATATGAATATTTTGTGACCTTTACAGATGTGGCATCGCGTTATGGTTATGTGTTTCTTTTGAAACACAAATCGGAAACTTTTACAGTTTCGACACGAAATAGACAAACAGATCGGCTAAAGTATTACACCGTCACGGTAAGACCATAATGGAAAAATACTTAAGCAATAAGTTTCTAAAATACTTGAAAGAGTATAGTATTCTTTCAATGAGGACTCCTCCCGGAACACGTCAATTTGACGGTGTGTCCGAACAGAGTAACCGAATTTTGTTGGACATGATAAGGTTAATCATGAGTCGCTTTGAGCTACCATTTCCTTCAACGGATAAGCATTAACAGTGCAGAACTTATTTAGAATAAGGTTCCATAAAAATATCTGTTTGACAGATATCATATTAGATATGAACAGGAAAGAAACTGGGTTTTCTCATTCCTGATAATTTGGGAATGCTAGGCATACGTTTGGATGATACCAAACTAAAACCCAAATTGGATAAGTGCCAATTGTAGGTTATCCTAGGGAAACCTAAGTATAGTACTTATACAACTCACAAGAGAACAGTTTTAATTGTTGCTCACCATGCGGTTTTCCTAAGAGGAATACCGATATGCAGTGGTAAGTGGGAAGAAAGTAAAACTCGATGAAAATCGGAGTAACACTATTCAAGGCACCGATTCCAAATGGAACACAAATATAGTTCATCAAGGATGAAACTATACCAGTAATCTTTGTATACACAAGAACCGCGTATGTCGGAGAGAGTCAGAAAATAACCTGGGGTATAGGTTTCTGATCTCACCTTATAAATATGTCAATCTTTTGAGGTATACCATCTGACTACGTATGAGGAAGTGATACAAGGTATCGACTCCCTATTATGGCAAAGTGCCATGACATCCGAAATGGATTCCATGTATATCAACTTAGTTTGGATACTAGTTGATGTACCACAAGGCATTGTGCCTATTGGTACTGTATAGTCTTCAAGGAAGACATACATGGAAGGCAACATACCAACGTATAAAGCTAGGCTTTTAGCGGAAAGGTATCGTTATCAACATTGTGTTGATTATGATTCAACCTTTTACCCGTTGCCACGGTAAATCCATTTGGATAATGCTTGCTAATGCTGCATGTTTCATTTATGAAATATGTCAGCTTAACGGGAAAATCGCTTTCCTGAAAAGGAAACCTTTTGGAGGATGTTTACAACATCATGTCGGTTTTGTCGTACCAGAACTAGCAAACAAGGTTTGCAGGTTATTCGATCCATGGATGGATTGAAGCAAGCATTGGGTTCTTAGAATTATCGTTTTGATGTAATCATAATGGTGTATGATTTAATTCAAAACGAAATGATTCTTGTGTATATAAGGAGGTTAGTGGGAGCGCACTAACAATAAATGTCCTATAAATAATGATAATATATATCATTTCTTGGAAATGATATTCCCATAATACAATCGGTGAAAGCTTGGCTTTCATGAAAACTCTCCGAGAAATCGTACATTGAAAAATGTACGCGACCTGGTGTCTCATACGCTTTGAGCATATGGATTCACAATCAGACCAATCCAAGTGATAGTCACTGGATTGATATTAAGAACATCCTTTAGTATCTTAGAGAACTATGGATGTTGTCTTAGACTATGGAGAAGGAGAACTTGAAGTGACTGGGATCATTGCTACAAGTTTCTTAACCGATAAAACGACTATAAGTCGCAAAACGGTACTATAAATTTTGAATAACGGAACAGTGAGCTGGAGATCTTCCAAGCAAGATACTGTTACCGAATAAACAATAAATGTGGGTTATTGATGCAGCTGAGGCAGCAATAGAAGCCATTTGGGTCGATAATAAATCTAATTAGATTAGATATAGTTCTATTAGCAGCTGAGTTAGGCTTCAGCACATGCTAAAGAATTAATGGTCTCATCAACGATCCAGATATATACTTCGATATTCATCTGATTCGTTCGGATCATACATCGTGGCGATGTGATGATCGAATAAATCACATCAGATGATAATTAAGCAAATCCGCTGACGAAAGCCTTTTCTGTTGACAATTATGACCCATAGCGTCACTATTTATACAGATCATTGTGTTGTTGTAAAAATTAACTATGTGACAAAGGAGATTGCACTCTTATCATTTGTGATTAGATCACCTAGATATATAAATGATGAGAGGTCCTTGTGATTTGTTCCTAGACGGAGAATGATATGAGACAGTATCAGTCCACGTAGGATAAATCATTAAATATGTAACATCCCGCCTAAGCCAGGATGCTACCGGCAGGAGACAGGCTAATCCTGTCTCCATAAGCCTCTGACTCTTGACGAAAATTCGGCATGACCTCTGCTAAAAGTCATGCAACCTGGATCAAGTCCAGCATCTCAAAACAACCTATAGGGCCCATACACAATACATCACTAACAAAAACAACTCAAGACATAATATAATTGGGCTCCATGCCCGAAAATACGAATAAACAAAAACTTTAATAATAAACTTATACAACTCAATTTCTTTTACAACTACGCTTATTCAACTTGACTCAGACACTCCCAAGACCTGGTGACTGGCTGACTGTAACGCTGCTATCCGACTCCTCAAGCTCCAACATCTGTGGTTGACCGATCAGGTCACCAACCTGCAAAACTCAAAACACTATTGAGGTGTGAGTCATAAGACTCAGTAAGTAACCATGCTCATTCCTTGAACGGCAAACACATGCAAAGTTTATTTCTTAATCCATTAATATCTTAAACTGTCTATGTAATCACACATAATTACCACTTCTGAGTTAATTGTAAAACTCTTATCTATGTTCAAATGTTACTACATTTTTACTAATTTTCTTTCCTGAATCACACACACAATAACATCTTGTTTTCTACTTATACTTTAAACATTTATAATATAGTCATTAAATTCCATAATTCCATCTACTGTGTCAAGTCCTACTACGTTTCTGCTGTGTTACTCTGATACCTTCCCACTTTTCTATATACTTGTTTCTAATCTAGTTCTGACTTTTATTATAACTATCTTTCTTTGATATCATTGAAATATCATCAAATCGGTTTATTAAAATATTCTTTCTATTAAACATCCAACAGATTAAAATCAGCCATATAAACATGTATATAAAACCATATGATCATACGCCAATATCTTAACAATTGTTCCTTCCATGTGAACGTATAATACACATAGGCTTTAGTCACAAATATATATATGTAATCATGATATCATGCTTCAATGTTAACTATATGCATCTCAGATGAATTTCTAACCTATATAATTCATATGCACGTCGTGTATACTATATAAAACTGTAACATGCTATGCTTTTTAGAAAATACTCTTTGAAAACTCTTTCTGAAAAACTATTATCTGAAAGTTTCTTTCTGAAAATCCTTTGCTGAAAACCTTACTTTTACTTTCTCTTTCTGGAAAAGCTCTTTCTGAAAACTGTAAACTGTATTTGGGGTATCTGCTGAAAACTGGCGCATAGGGGCGTTACGTATCGCCGTCCCCCCATACGCCGTAGAGCTAGATATGCAAATCCATGACATTGGGGCGTTACGTATCGCCGTCCCCCAAAGCATGCCATACCTGCCCTGAAACTAGTGGTCTTGGGGCGTTACGTATCGCCGTCCCCCAAGCCACAACTAGAACTGGGGTTGCAAATCTATGCTACCGCCCAAGCTCTGAACTGGAGATCAGGTACACGATCCTATGCCGCCATCCTGTCTCATAAACTAGGATCTAGGGGCGTTACGTATCGCCGTCCCCCTAGTCCTCTACATGTGCACATGTCTCTATCCGTCAATTCCATCTCTGTATCTCAAGTTACATACTGGGGTGAGTTTTTCCCTCATGCCCCGAAAAACATAAAACCGTACTCTTGTGTCTCAAAATTGTAAAAACATTTTCTGAAAATACATTTCTTTCAAAGAAAACTTTGAAACTTTCCTTTAAAACACTTTCAATTTCAAAAAGATTCTTAACTTTAATTCAAGTTCTGAAAATATTAACACACACATATGCATATGCATATGCATTTCTCATGCTTCCTCATACCCTAGCCATGCTTTCTTATATACTTATCTTCAGTTCATAAAACTACATGCACATGTTAATGCATATCTTTAAATTGATGGCGTGTGAATCTTACTCCTTTCATGCTTTCGTCTTTAACTATCTTTTGTTCTATATATTACTGTATCTTTAATATAATTTGTATGCAGCAAACATATGTTCACTTACTTTATAAATTATCACAATCTTATACATACAATCTGATGTGTCCTTTACACAAATAATAACATGTGTTCATACTCAAACTATTAAACTTTATTACCATAAAAACATGCATCGGCAAACTACTCTTACCAATTTACAGATTCCATGACATGCTCTAAATACACATTTACATTATTCACTATTAAGAAAACCCATTATAAAGCAGTGAACAGAACCTATTTACCTATAGACTGCCAAGTTATGAAATTTTCCACAATTTCATCCTTCATTGAAAAATTCTGAAATTTTAATAGGTTATTCCTTAATGAGTATAATTCTGGTAAAATGTTACGGTTTACCGATCAGATATTTAAAATTCAAGTCGTGAATAAAATACAAGAATATGTTTAAAGTACACTGCTGAAATCGAATTTGCAGTGAAATCCCAATAGCTCACTGTCCAAACAATTCATTAATTTAACCATGATTTTGCTACATTCTATCATAACAACAAGACTTCCCCACGCATCAAACATAACTGAAATTACTCTTCCCTAAGTTATAAAATTTGCAACCCAACACTAAGTCACCATTCACACATTCAACATGGATGAAACCATCACTATAAACATCATAAGTTACTATAACACAATTTACCACAACCCAAACACATACATTATAAATCCATCTTATCTAGTTCTATAGAGTTTATTAATTCATGACCCACGCAACATTTCCAGATTCCCTTAATGAGCTATCATCTCCAAGCAACTTCACAATATCAACAAATAGTATATATATATCAATCCACACTAAAAACCCACAATTATAAGTTATTAAATCAAAATCCCCTTACCTTTAATCAAATTAATTTCTTTCAATTTCATAGTTAACAATCAAAATTAAGTACTTTGATATGTCTCTAATTAACTTATTAGCCCAATCTTTCCAATTCATTAGTTTATCAAAACACATCAAAATCAAGCAAGCTCAAGGGAATCATCACCATAGTATACTTACAAGTGTTGCTCACTCTCTCTCGGTCAGCCCTCTTTCTCCTCTACTGCTTCTGCTATTCACGGCTCTGGCTACCCCTCGGCCTTTCTACTTCTCGGCTTTCTCTTTCTGTCTCTCCTCTTTCTGTTTCCCCTGCTCTCTCTCTCTCAGCTTTTCATCCTTTCGGTCTTCCCCTTTCTTGCTGGATCTTTCTTCTTCTTCTTCATGTTTTCGGTCTTCTCTTCCTCTCCTAGTTTCTCCTCTTTTTTTTTTCCTCCTCTGCGTGTCGCCTCTGCCCATGCTCTCCTTTCCCTCTCACAGCTTCTGCTCACCGTCACCGGACTGGAGGCTCGTCGGCAGCCAGAGCAGGGCTGATCAGCACTCTCACTCTCTCTCCTCTCTCGGCCTGCACTTTCTTTCTCGATATTTCCCCTTCTCCCTCTTTGTCCTGTTTTCTCTCTTCTATCCCATGTGTGTGTATCTAATAAATATTTATTAAATGAATGAAGTGTGTGTTGAAAGGGTAACACGTGTGTGTATCATATAATTGTGTATATGTTTAGTTGGTATATGCATTACACGTGGATATGGGATATAAATATCTAGGTCCATTAATTACCAATTGTTAAATTTCAATTGAACCCCTCTAGTTTGATTCTACATTATTCCATAATTTATCTCCTGTAATAATTTCCAAATTTCTATAAAAATTAAATCTTGTGCTCAGATACGGCCTCACGCGTGGAAAATATAATTCAAGCAATACTCTAAAATAATCTGGGATGTTACATTCACCCCCCCTTATATAGGATTCGTCCTCGAATCCTGACCTGGGCATACTGAAACTAAACAGCAAGCAAAGACCGATATGGTCTAAACAAAACATACTTACTGAGATCGTCGAATAGCCAGCAGCTGCAGTCACCGACACTCTATAACCTTTGCTCTGATACCATCTTTGTAACATCCTGCCTAAGTCAGGATGCTACCGGCAGGAGACAGGCTAATCCTGTCTCCATAAGCCTCTGACTCTTGACGAAAATTCGGCATGACCTCTGCTAAAAGTCATGCAACCTGGATCAAGTCCAGCATCTCAAAACAACCTATAGGGCCCATACACAATACATCACTAACAAAAACAACTCAAGACATAATATAATTGGGCTCCATGCCCGAAAATACGAATAAACAAAAACTTTAATAATAAACTTATACAACTCAATTTCTTTTACAACTACGCTTATTCAACTTGACTCAGACACTCCCAAGACCTGGTGACTGGCTGACTGTAACGCTGCTATCCGACTCCTCAAGCTCCAAAATCTGTGGTTGACCGATCAGGTCACCAACCTGCAAAACTCAAAACACTATTGAGGTGTGAGTCATAAGACTCAGTAAGTAACCATGCTCATTCCTTGAACGGCAAACACATGCAAAGTTTATTTCTTAATCCATTAATATCTTAAACTGTCTATGTAATCACACATAATTACCACTTCTGAGTTAATTGTAAAACTCTTATCTATGTTCAAATGTTACTACATTTTTACTAATTTTCTTCCTGAATCACACACACAATAACATCTTGTTTTCTACTTATACTTTAAACATTTATAATATAGTCATTAAATTCCATAATTCCATCTACTGTGTCAAGTCCTACTACGTTTCTGCTGCTGTGTTACTCTGATACCTTCCCACTTTTCTATATACTTGTTTCTAATCTAGTTCTGACTTTTATTATAACTATCTTTCTTTGATATCATTGAAATATCATCAAATCGGTTTATTAAAATATTCTTTCTATTAAACATCCAACAGATTAAAATCAGCCATATAAACATGTATATAAAACCATATGATCATACGCCAATATCTTAACAATTGTTCCTTCCATGTGAACGTATAATACACATAGGCTTTAGTCACAAATATATATATGTAATCATGATATCATGCTGTAACGACCCAGGTAAATTTAGTATTTTTGAGTAAATTTTATTTTCGTTTGTGAAGCCGTATTGAAAGCGATGTTCATTTTTATTTCAAAAATTGTGACTATTTCAAGAAGTTAATGATAAGATGATAATAACCAAATTTAAGGGGCTAAATTGAGATTTACCCTAGATATTTTGTTCACACACATTAATAACACACATGTATCACTCACACTTACACGTGTATTTCATTTAAATCACACATACACAAATTTAACTCTCACACACGTGGCTTAAAAGCAAATAACACACACATATCATATTAAAAAAAAAAGGACACGCTGATCAAAAAAAAAAGAGAAAAGAATAGCAGAGAGAAAAGAAAAGAGAAACAGAGAGAGATCGAGAGAGAAGTGAGAGCAGAAGAGAGTGCTGAGACGAGAGAAGAGAGAAAGAGAGACGAAAGCCCAGGTTGAAATAAAGAGATACGCTGAGAGAAGAGGAGAGACCGAGAGCATAGGCAGAAAGCAGTGAGCAGAGACAAGAAGCGAGGGAGAGAGTCGAAGGAAGAAGAAGAAGAATGAGACAACCAAAAACCAGGGAGTTTAATTCAGTTCAACAGCTTCAGTGTTTATAGATGCATGAGGAAATCCAAGTAAGTATTCTATGTGAGGATTTTCTTGAGTTTGGATGTTATGGGTTTATTTTGATTTGTGTAAATAAATCCGAAATTGAGTAAAGGATTATGAAGGTGAGCATATTAGAGTAATTCAAGACTTATTATAACTTGAACTTGAAAGAATTAACTGAAATGAAGTAATTGGGAAAAATTGGGGAAGTTTCGGCTATGAACCTTAGGAGGTTGGGGAATTTTTGAAGATTTGTATTTATATGTTCATAAAGTCTGAATACGAGACTACGCCTAAGATGCTGGTTAAGAAGAGGACTTACTGTTTGGAGATGAACTCTTTCTGATGAGAGTTATAAGATCTGAGGTAAATTGAGAAATTGGAAGAAGTTACTGTTGTGCTTGTTATATATTACACGATAGTTATAACATCAACTTATGCTGTAGATGGAATTAAGGGATTTCATATGCTTAGTTATATACTGCCTTCGTCACGTTTCGAAGGTCATGAGATGTTTTTTTAAATATTTGAATGCTTAATTTTAAAGGATGTGGACTTGTATATTCATGTTAAGTAATGTTGTCAAACATGATTCTTTGGCCTTGATATTATGAAAATGAAGTATGAAAGATGTGAAATTTGCATTAGATGTGTAGTGAAAGTTATATGTACTATGATTCTCAGTTCTATGTGACTAGGTTTAAACTATTAATTGATTCTTGTGTGTGTGTATATATATATATATGTTTATATACTTATATTTTTGATGATTGGGGATATAGAAACTTGACAAGTATATTATGAATGTATGAAAAGATTAACAGTAAACAGGATATGAAGCAATATCCATGACAGTTTCCCTCAACTGTCGAAAATCGCCAATCATAGAGGTCATCCTCCTCAACTTGCCGTAAATAGAGGGCTTAGTACCCTTGATGATCATCTTGATCTGGTCCTTCTCTGAGGGCCAAGTCTGTATTTTCAAAAGCTGGCTCCTCCAACAATCTACATAATCCTTGAAGCTCTCCTCCGGCTTCTGTTTGGTATTCTCCAAGTCACAGAACGACAAGTCGATCTCCAAATCCATGACATACTGATTCACAAAGGCCTCCGCCAATGCCCTCCAATCATCCTTGACCTTCCTCTCAAGGCCATGACACAACACCACGGGTGCCCTCTCAAGCGACATCCCGAACATCTTCTGAACCTAACGCTTCGACAGGCCCACTGAACTCATCACAGAAACATATTGTCGGATATGCACCATCGGATCCCCGTTCCCGTTGAACTTAGCTATGTCGGGCATCTTGAACTGGGAAGACAGCTGCTCCTCGAAAGTCATCGCCTCGTAGTCTAGTAGGTCATCATGCTTACCCCTCATCTTGCGGGTAATTGACTCTACCTAATCCCTGAGTTTCTGCAACTCGGCCTGAGACCCGGCTACCCTTTCCGCTGCATACTCAGCCATGTCATCATCAAAAACAGGGATCTCATCACTCATCATGTTCGGAGGCTCTTCACGCCTGACATTATCAGAGCTTCCAGCCCCTCATTCACGGGGCACTGCCATATTGGCCATATGAGTGAGTCTCTAGCTGATCTATGAGAGAACCCTCCTTATTTGACTCACTCATGTTCGCTAACGGTCTTTTGATGAGTCTTTCTTCCTCTCTAACCCAACGGAAATCTATGGCGGCTTTTAAAACTATGAGTTAACATGGTACATGTATGTGTGCGATGCATGAAATATATAAAACGCGTGAGGTAATCAAACAGAATATATCCTTCCGACCTTATTTCTCCCACACTCGCGGTAAGCCTATTTTTTGTTCTAGTTATGGCTTATTCTATGCACCGATGTAAGGTACACAAAATCGCTTTCTCCTATGCTAAGGGGTGAACCTTGGCTGCTGTCCCTTTCCATCGGTAAAAGACAAAGACCGCCCATTTACAACATGGACTAAGCCGATTATGAGATCATGCCATTGTCTAGAAATGATGAATTGGGCTTTCGGCAACCGTGGTCATAGGGATGAACTTAGAAGCGTCCAAAAGTATACAAATATGCCGTAACAAGGCGTATCATTTCTGGATAAAAGCCAATGTGGATATCGAACTCATGCTTCTAGCATATTTGGATCATGTTTGGACTTTCTAAACCCATCAAGGTTTTCATACAAGTTGGCCCATTATCATTTCAAAGCATTCAATCATATTATTGCGAGGTGTAAACTTGTCCCAGTTGAAAAAGGCCCAACAGATTTACACTTTTGTAATAACATGGCTAAACAACTTCAAATGATAGGGGGCCCAAACACAAAGTGGCCCATCGGCATTTTAGAAACTTTTGGCCCAATCGTCATAAGATACAAACTCGTCCCAGTTTAAATGGCTCAACAAGTTCACATCTCATGACAAGAAGTCCAACTGAATCCAAATGATGATGGTCCCAAACACAAGCATAAAAGGGTGGCTTCTATAGGTCATACAACTATGGTTCACATGCGGGTTTATAGGAGTATAGATAAAGGCTCCCACTGGTAAAGGATTACCCACAACTAGGTCTCTCCACTCAAGGGTTCGAACGACCAAGTGAGTGCATCTTTTTTATACCTTAAGGTACGTGCCAACGAGTGATGGTACCTTATAACGATCTGCCGCTTCGAGTGAAAACGACTTCACGATACACGATGCCATCAAGGTAAAGAGGGGTATGCAAAATATATGAGACAAGGTCAACTAAAGCAAAAATCACAAACATTACAAGACATTATTTTGGGGCCGATTCTCTATCCCCGGTGGAGTCGCCAGACTGTATACATGGTGACATGAGTCCAACCACACCAGAGACATTACAGCATGCAACTAACAACTTGGAAGAACCCATGCAGTTTCCAACAGGTCCAATCACTCGCCAAAGAGCAAAGAAGATCAGAGAGGCCTTTGCGGGACTAGCTCAGAGCTATGTGACCAGTTGCAGCAACCGAGTCAAGTGCACACCAGAGACATATATGGGCATAACTAGAGAGGTCCCCAAGCTATTTCATTTGACCCAGATCAGCTCAGACTGAAGCATAGCAGAGTAGCTTCAGCACCAGCATCCTTTTGACCCGATTTCACCCATTTTGGGACCATGTTGAATTCGGCCAAATGGGGGCTTTTTTGTCATTTTTGCTCGACATTTTGAATTTATTTATGATGTAATTAGCATGGTTGACTATGCCATTAGGCTTAATTATGCTTAGAACCTTGCTTATTGAGTAAGCACGTCAATTTACTATTTTATGTAAGCACCTCAAATTAGCTTAAGTTAGATTAGTTTCTAATCATTGTTTTAAGCTACTTTAGGTGGGAAAAGACTTTTGGGGACGTGCTTGAGTGAATGGTTTGGGTAGTTTTCAGGTCTTTTGGTAATTTCACTTTAGGGACATTTTTGTCCATTCACACCTTTAGGGTTTCTCTTTGTAACCTATTTAAACTTTGTTTTCTTCTTCTTTGGAATAACATTCACGACATTTTCATCAAACTTTGAAGCTTTTAAGCTTTGGCTATGGCTAAATTTCTTGTAAGGGAGGGATTCCCCTTTTCAAGTTCAAATTGACTTATCTAAGCTTGGCAACTTAGTGGCGTCTCCATTGCTAGCAAAATACAATCTGATTTCATGCTTGTGGTTATCATGGACGTGAGATTCATGGTGGTTAGGGGCTGATCTTGGTTGGGTTTTGTTCCTACAAAATCAGTATTCAAAGTTCTTGGGGTTTTGAGAAAGATGCTTGGGGGTTTGCTTGGTTTCCAACCCAAGTGAGTTCTTGTCACATGGTACAAAGGTGGGCGACGCTGTCCAGGCTTGTGGCCCGGTCGGGAGTACGAAATAGCCCGTGGGGGACTAAACTGGAGAATAAAGGAGTCGCCACCCATTGTGAACTGGGAAATGATTTAAGGCCGCACTCACCCCTCGCAAGGGAAGACCTCAAACCGTTAGGTTCAGAATGGTCCCTTACTTATGCCAATTGTAATGAAAGGATCTATGCAATAGTATAACCAAGTCTTATGAGACACATGCAAGATAATTTAATCAACACCCAAGTTTGCACCCATAAAACTAAATAAAATAAAAAATGAACGCATAATTCCATAAACATATCAAATAAAGAAATGCGAAAATATAAATAATAACGATAAAAAACGTCAATAATAAAGTGAAATGATTAAGTATGTAATGCAAAAGAAATGACCAAAGAAGCAAACATGCATGAAATATGAGGAAGAGAAGTCGATTCACTGCATGCACGTTCATGTAACGTTCGGAAATGTGTTCGAACGGTAAACAGAATGCATGCGTTCAAGTAGCGTTTGGAAACGCGTTCGAACGGTAAACAAAATGTATGCATTCGAGTAGCGTGTGGAAACGCGTTCGAACAAAAATGAGGTAGAATGCATGCGTTCATGTAGCGTTTGAGAACGCGTTCGAATGAGATTACCAAAGTGGTATCTAAAATAACATAAACGCGTGCGCGAGCATTTTTCAAACGGTACGTGGAGTTGTATCCCAAGTACAGACCACACTACCGTCCATTCGGATTCGGTTATGGAATTTATATCTAGGTTTCCATCCGATATACCGCGAGAGGCAACACTCAAGCATTAACACAGCATGAATGCGAAGTGAAAAATGAAAAAAGGACAACCAAAAAGGCGAATAACAAGATCAACAGAAGAAAGAGGTGACCAAGAGATTTGGCCAACGTCCATATGGGATCTTGCATACCCGGCGCGACAAAACATTATGGTAAAGGTAGCCTTTAGGCATTTCCCTCGAATAGAGGACCTTTAATCCAACAAGATTAACCCATGTGCACGAGATAACAATACATGGATAAACAAAGCAACATACGGAAAGTAAATAACGGAATAATAAAAGAGATGCGACCAAGGCCAACATCTATATGGGACCTCGTATGCCTGATTGAACGTATGTCATATTCAATCAAGTATACTTCGTCCGGCGCGGTAAAATATTATGGTAAAGGTAGCCTTTAGGCATGTCCCTCAAATGGAGGACCTTTAATCCAACGTAGTTAGCCAATGCGCATTAGATTAGCAATGTATAAATAAATAAAGCAACAACACACGGAAAGTAAATAACGGAATAATAAAAGAGATGCGACCAAGGCCAACATCTATATGGGACCTCGTATGCCTGATTGAACGTATGTCATATTCAATCAAGTATACTTCGTCCGGCGCGGTAAAATATTATGGTAAAGGTAGCCTTTAGGCATGTCCCTCAAATGGAGGACCTTTAATCCAACGTAGTTAGCAAATGCGCATTAGATTAGCAATGTATAAATAAATAAAGCAACAACACGCGGAAAGTAAATAACGGAATAATAAAAGAGATGCGACCAAGGCCAACATCTATATGGGACCTCGTATGCCCGATTGAACGTATTTCAGATTCAATAAAGTATACTTCGTCCGACGCGGTAAAACATTGTGGTAAAGGTAGCCTTTAGGCATTTTCCCTCAAATGGAGGATCTTTAATCCAACGTAGTTAGCCCATGCGCACTAGATTAGCAATGCATAAATAAATAAAGCAATAACATATGGAAAGTAAATAACGAAATAATAAAACATAAACTATGGATGAACACAAAATTAAATAACAAAATGAAACATGTGCTTGAAAGTTTCTCAAGCGGTACGTGGAGTTGTATCCCAAGTACAGACCACACTACCGTCCATTCGGATTCGGTTATGGAATTTACGTTTGGGTTTCCATCCGATATACCGCAAGAGATAGCACGCAATCATTAACCCAACATAAATGAAACTATACGTAAAACATAACGATGCATGCGAGTGATCGACAAGGAATAATTGAAAAGATAAATAATAAAGGGGCCCCTCAGGTCTTACCTTTTAAGTTGCTCCTCGGAAGTACGTTACGTCGTCGCCGGAAGGGTTAATGTTCCGTAACTTTTCTGGTTTTCTGATTCGGTTTTGCTTCTATTTTGCTTGCTGTTTTCTCCGTCTTCTGTCGCTGTTTTGGACTATTTTTGCTGCTATTTTCTCCGTTGTTTTCACTGCTGTTTGGAGGTTATTTTTGGGACTGTTTTGGGGTATTTGGGGATAGTTTTGTTCACTGTTTTGTTTGATTATGGGGACTGTTTTAGGGTATTTATGGCTACTATGTTGGCTCAGTTTGGGGTCAGTTTGTTGGCTCGATAAAGGGGGTTGTTTCTCGATAATGGGTGGCTGTTTTAGGGATTGTTTTATGGTTATTGTTTTGCTTATTTCTTCTCGGTGATGAGGGCAGTGTGCGTGCAAGGCTCGTAGTTGTTTTTTTTTTTTACGTTGGCTGGCTATTCGTAAATGGGCTGCTGTTAGGGGTATTATTCTTTGTTGGTGTTCACATGTCTAAGGATGGCTTATTGTCTTTAGCTTCTTGCCTCTTAGGCGGTGGGGTTTGTTTGCTTATGGTGGTGTCGGTGGTGAAGGGCAGTGTTTTAGCTGTTTGTGGTTGATGAGAGGATTTGCTACGTGAAGGTGTGTTCGGCTGGCCAGGTTTGTGTGTCAAGGGTGTTTGGCCGAGAGAGAAGATGAGGGTCGAGAGAGATTAGATTTTTTTATTATTTGTCGAGAGAGAGCCTGTGTGGTACCGTGAATCAGAGTGAAGGAAGGGGAGAGGGTTTGGATTTTGGTGTCTTTTATAATAGTGTGCTAGGGTTTCTCATGCATGGGATTTCAAAACAAGGAAACAAATCAAGCCATAAAGGGGATGCATTTAATTAAATTATTTAGGAAAGAAATATTGTATATTTTTGGTGGGGGAATATTTTTAATTTGGAAGGTGATTTATTTAGATTTTGGCATGTGTTAAATATGTTTTGAACTTTTGGATTGGATTTTATGGGCTTGGGCGTGTGGCTTGGTTGTTGGTGGGCTTAGGCGTGTAGCTTGGTTGTGTGTGGGCTTGGGCGCGTGGCTTGTGTGGGTTATGGGGATTTTGGGCCGAGGCTAACATTTAAAACGGAGATCCATCGAGCGAACCCGAGATTAGACAAGCGAATTAAATCTGAGGATGTACTTATTTTTGAATTTTCCCTTCCGACGTTCGTTTCCCGCAACTTCCGTAACTTATCGGGTAGTGTCTCCATACGAAGCTCATCATCGGGCTTTTATGCAAAAGTGTAGTATCTACAGTGGGCTATTAAGTCTAAGGCTTAAATATAAAATTCATTTGTCAAGTTTATTTTAAGTTTACCACATCAATCTTATTAATGGCCAGTTAATAAGAAGCATTAAGCTTAAGACTTAATAAGTAAACTTTTATATTACCCAAACTATAAAATAACCCCTTATAAACCGGTGATATTGGAATTTATCACAACCCCAGATAACGGGTTTAGTTACCACACATATCTAAGGCTAGTAAAAGCTTAAATAAAGTAAATGACATAAAGTAAATGCTGAAAATTAAAAACGTAAAAATACAATAAAAGAAAATACTGGGGTTAGAGGATCCACTTTTATTACTTCTATTTTAGATATCTCCCTTATTATAATATATTAACTTTGCGTGAAAATTACCAACCGACCATATAGGCGGTACCCTGATTAATTCAAATTTATAATTAATTCCAACCAACCATACAGGCGGTATCCATGTTTAGTCAGGTTTAAACCAATTTTAAGATTAAGTCCAACCGACCATAAAGGCGGTATCATATTAAGTCATGTTTTAAATAGTTTATATATTATAATTAAGGGAGATTAATCTAAATATTAGTAATAAAAGCTTAACCGTTAACCGCAGTAGATGAGAGTTACCTCCTCATGTTGAATAAAGAAAATAAAGACTGAAAAGTAAAGAAAAGAAAGTAAAATTGCGAAAAGTAAATAATATTAAATACTGAAAGCTGTAAATAAACAAATAAGATACAATCTTCTTATTATTTTTAAGGAATTCCTTAGAAGAAAATATGGTTTTACAAATGAAATTTTGTCTCTATTTATAGGGAAAATTGACCTCACGCGTTGCGACGCGCCGTTGATTTGCAACACGTGGTTTTAAGTTTCTCGAGATGGTGACACGTAGCGTCGGCTGAATGATTAACTGAATTATTGGATCGGCATCGCGACGCGTAAGGCTATTTACGTCGCGATGCTGACATCAGCATGACGTCAGCAATGATGTGTCCCAATGATGAGTGTCAGTAGCATGTGATGGTGACACGTGTCCAGCGCACGTTAGTAGATTCGGCACACGTTAGCAGATGGTGCATTTTAGCATGGCGTATTTTAGCAAAACGGCACATTTTAGCAGGAAATTTACATTTTTGCCATTTTTGTCCATTTTTCGCTGTTTTGGCCCTGAATTGCCTCGAAAGAGTCTTGTTATTTTATTTATCTACAAAATAACACAAAACACATCAAAATATTCACAAAACTCAAGAAACTATACAAAATATTCGGTCGAAGGAGTGTGAAATAGTGATCTATTTACCACTCATCACACCCCCAAACCTAACATTTTGCTAGTCCTCGAGCAAAACAACAAAATAAAGTAACATAAACATCTTTAAAATAAAATAAAATAAAATTAAGCTAAGCCACTTTCGTAGGGATCACAGTTGCATTTAGCGTATGCAACAAGCCTTTAAACCCATAGGTGTCCCTAGTGGACGAGTTGTAGTCTCGTGAGGGCTTACAGTGAAGATACCCACAAACGTCAAACTAATGCACACAAAAGCAAAAAGACAAGAGAAAAGAGAATAAACATGTTAGTGACTAAACAAGTGAAACTTCTTGTCCAAGTTAGTAGTTGTTTTCTTTCTTTCTAAATTACCGAATAAGTAAACTCTCCGATTATTTTTACCATTATCCATTCACACAGCTAACAAGGTATTAATCAAGTCATTGTGCCGACAATATTCACAAGTGTAGTTGAAAAGAGAGTAATATTTTTATCCTAAAGTTATATCAGAATTCACACTTTTTTTAACAATGAAATATTTTTCTGATTTTTTTTATTTATATACAATATCATCCATCCATGTAACGAGCTTTGGGCCAGTGACTCCCAAACCAGTTGGCTTTAGGGCACTAGGTGTTAAGACACCCTTACAGACTTAATTACTCGGATTTCAGATATATATATTTTTTATAACATCTTCAATCCATGTGGCGAGCTTTGGGCCAGTGACTCCCAAACCAGTTGGCTTTAGGGAAATAGGTGTTAAAACACATCGTTTTTTTAGATGTTTCCTCCAATTAAACTATAGTATTGAATATTACAAACTTTTCAATTACATCTCATGTCTGTATGTTACCATGAATGTTGATAATACATGTCAACTGAGCATATGAAGATCCATTTTAGTCAGTTTTATGGAGAATTCATAAATTAAATAATTTAAAAGGAAATAAATAAAAATTAACTTGTTACGAAATAGGTTGAGATACATCTCAGGAGTGGAAATTCCTTACACAACTATCTCATACCAATTTCACCCGATTAGTCAAGTTAAAAACGCAAAAACACAAAATATTTTTTTTTTATTTTTTTTTTATTTTTGAATTTTTTTTGAAAAATTTTGACTAAAAATCAAATAAAAAATAACACAATAAAAATAAGATACTAGTCAACTATTCCCCTCCCCCAAACCTAAATGAGACATTGTCCCTAATGTCTTAAAAAGTAGAAGAAGAGTTTAGAAAATAGTACATGGTTAGCTGAAATTCTACATCTAAAATGAAAACTACAGGTTAAGATCCAGATTTATCCGACGTTTTTTACCACGATCATTCTCAGACCAGTTAATCTTGGAAAAGATAGGGTCAATTTGTGGTTCAAAGGTTAAGATTTGGTCAATTAAATCTTGGGCAGTTCTGGCAGCAAAGAGGAGTTCTTTTACAGGTTTTGATACGAATCCATTTCTCCAGGCATCATCAAGAAATACACAAAGAAAATCATAAAATCCATCAGCGTTGAATAGTCCAATCGGTTTCTGGTGTATGTTCAAGTTCACCCAAGATAGTAGTGTAAAAATTTCTTCCATCGTGCCTAAGCCACCTGGCAAGCAATAAAAGCATCAGCACAGTTAATCATTTCCACCCGTCATTCAGACATACCTGGCATGATTAATTCCTCTCCGTTTGATGGTCCTATAAGATTTACCTCCGCCAAAGGTTTTGGGATGATTAAGACTTGACTACTTCATTCCTGTACAGCCCTTGAAATGATTCTCATTAGTCCAAGATTGCCACTGCCATATACTAAGTGTATATTCCTTTCAACTATGACTCTACCCAATTCCTGTGATGCCGCTACAAATTCTGGTTTAGAACCAACACTAGTACCGCAAAACACACAGATGTTTACAACTCGTCTTCTTGAAGTAGCTTCCATTTTTTGTATTTCTCTCTCAAATCTGGATTCCTTCAAAAGTACAATGATGAGTTGAATTTATAACACCTGAAAAAAGGTGAGTAATAATAGCACTAATACCTGCGAAATGACAATTATTAGTTAAACAGTGAAATATTTCGTTAAAGGTCAAAAAGTCTGGATCTTGTCAGAGAAAATAAAAGAAAATAACAAAACAAATCACAATAATTAGAAAATAATATTTTCAAGAAGTAACGGCTTGATTGACGTCTATGCGTCAGGGACAAGCTTCCCATCCAATTTTCTTATAAATTGGCAAACAGGGTCTTTTAAAGTTAGATTCTCGAGACTGTACTGTTTTCTTTCTTTTCGGAATTGTGTATATAACATGTGAATATCATGATGCACATATCCATTAGAATGCATCTCAATAGTTTTAGATATGTCATCCAAGGACTCCTTACTCAAGCCATCCCTAATGAATTTAATTTTATCTTCACGGTTATCAGATATCATTCCTAAAGAACGACAACGAGTATTACATGTCATGCGTGCATATTTATAGCAAACACCATTCTCTTAGCTCTTCTCTTTTTAGCATATATGCTTCTTCATAAACCAGGCAGATGTGAAACAAAAAGAGTCAATCGGACTCACCAGCCAATCGGACTCGTGCTTCAATAATCCAACGAATGTCATTAGGAATACCTTTGATCATCAGAAGTCTCATCCGTTCCAAGCGAGCTTTGTAGACTTTCATCAGAGAGTTTTGAGGGAGAGAAGGAAATTGCTTGTGAAGATTTGTGAGAACGTCTTCCATCCTGAAATGTGACTTTACCTACACAAATTAAACACACAAAAATAAAACACGCCAAATCTGAATATATACACAAATTGCATAGGTTGCCTCTCAGCTAGCGCTAAGTTTAACGTCGTCAGCTAGACATGACTGCCTGAACGTTAGGCTGGATCTGAAAGTGTAACACTTTCTTTTTGTCGCTCAAATGATTCTCCCCAGTAGTGCTTGACATGTTGACTGTAAACTTTGAATGTTTCATTGGTGTTGGGATCAAGTAACTCAACAACTCCATATGGTAAAACCTGAGTAATCACAAATGGACCTGACCACCTTGATTTCAGCTTTCAAGGGAAAAGTTTCAACCTTGAATTGTATAACAACACCTGCTGCCTTGGTTCAGTTCTGCTCACTATTTTTCGATCATGCCATTTCTTGGTCTGTTCTTTGTATAATCTGGCACTCTCATAAGCCTCTAGGCGAAATTCCTCCAATTCGTTGAGTTGGTGGAGTCAATTTTCTCTTGCTGCTTGTGGATTAAGATTTAACTTCTTCAGTACCCAGTACGCTTTGTGTTCAAGCTCCACTGGCAAATGGAACACTTTCCCAAATACCATTCGATATGGGGACATACCAATGGGTGTTTTGTAAGCTGTCTAGTAGGCCCATAATGCATCATCCAATTTTGTAGACTAGTCTCTCCTTGTTGATCCAACGGTTCTCTCCAAGATTCTTTTGATCTCCCTATTTGAAACTTAAACCTGTCCATTTGACTGTGATGGTAGGCAGTGGCAACTTTATGAGTGACCCCGTATTTTGATAGAAGTGCATCGAAGTATCTATTGCAGAAATGTGTGCCATCATCACTGATAATTGCCCGCGGTGTTCCGAAGTGAGTGAAAATATTCTTTTTAAGGAATTTTATCACCACTTTTGAATCATTTGATGGCAGTGCTATTGCTTCAACCCATTTGGAGACGTAGTCTACTGCAACCAGTATATACAGGTTTCCGAATGATGGAACAAATGGTCCCATAAAATCAATTCCACATACATCAAATATTTCCACTTCCAGAATGTTTTGCAGAGGTCCTTCATTTCTCCTTGATATATTTCCCGTTCTCTGGCACCTGTCACATTGAAGAGCAAATTGATAAGCATCTTTAAAAAGAGTGGGCCAGAACAAACCTGACTGTAGGACTTTGGCTGCAGTTTTATCTCCACCGAAGTGTCCATCGTATGGTGATGAATGACAATGCAGCAGGACATTGTTGACCTCATCCTGTGGAACACACAACATCTCAGTAATTGATCAGCACAATGTTTGAACATGTACGACTCATCCCATACATAATGCTTGACTTATTTGAAGAACTTTTTTCGTTGCTGATGTGTCCATTCTAACGGCCATTTTCCCGATACTATATAGTTTACATAGTCAGCATACCAAGGGACATCATGTTGTTTCATGGCAAACAACTGTTCATCTGGAAAAGTTTTTTTGATTGTCAGTTCTTTGCCAGCTATTTCTCCATTCTTGAGCCTTGATAAATGATTTGCCACTTGGTTTTTAGTCCTTTTACTGTCTCTTATCTCCATGTCAAATTCATGCAGTAGAAGCACCCAACGGATCAATCTAGGTTTGGCATATTTCTTTATGATCAAATATTTGATTGCTGAATGATCTGTGTAGACCACCACTTTGGGACCCAATAGATAAGAGCAGAATTTATCAAAAGCAAACACAACTTCAAGCAACTCATTTTCAGTGGTTGTGTGTTGAGTTGAGCTTCATTCAGAGTTCTGTTGGAGTAGTAAATGGTATGGAAAAATTTTTCTTTACGTCATCCCAAAACTGCACCTACAGTAAAATCACTGGCATCGCACATCACCTCAAATAGAAGAGTCCAGTCTGGTGCTACTATGATGGGGGCAGAGACCGGCTTTTGTTTCAAGATTTCAAAAACTTTGTGGCATTCTTTGGTGAAGTTGAAAGGCACATCTTTCTCCAGAAGATTGCACAGAGGTTTAGCAATCTTTGAGAAGTCTATGATAAATCTCCTGTAAAAGCCAGCATGTCTGAGAAAACTCTGAATCCCTTTGACAGTCGTTGGTGGAGGTAGTTTTTCAATTGTCTCAATCTTCGCTTTGTCTACCTCGATTCCCTTTTGTGAGATCTGATGTCCTAGGACGATACCTTCATGTACTATGAAGTGGTATTTCTCCCAATTGAGTACCAGATTGGTATCTTTGCACCTTTGTAGTACTTTTTCCAGATTTTGCAAGCAGTGGTCGAAAGAGTCTCAAACACAGAGAAATCATCCATGAAGACCTCCATACTTTGTTCCTGCATGTCTGACAAGATGACCATCATGCAACGTTGAAATATGGCAGGAGCATTACATAGTCCAAATGGCATTCTGCGGAAAGCAAAAGTACCACACGGACATGTAAAAATGATTTTCTCCTGATCTTATAGGGTGATGACAATCTGATTATACCCCAAGTATCTGTTCAGAAAACAATAGAATTCATGTCTCGCTAATCTGTCTAGCATCTGGTCAATGAATGGTAACAGGAATTGATCTTTACTTGTTGCTTTGTTCAACTTTATGTAGTCCATGCATACTCTCCATCCAGTCACCGTTCTTGTTGGAATGAGCTCGTTCTTTTCATTTTTGACTATAGTAATTGCTCATTTCTTTGGCACACACTGCATATGACTCACCCAAGTGCTGTCAGAGATGGGGTAAATGATGCCAGCATCTAACCATTTGATAATTTCTTTCTTCACGACCTCCTTCATGATTGGATTTAGTCTCCATTGATGCTCCACTGTGGGTTTGTACTCGTCATTCCACAGAATCTTGTGCATGGAAAATGATGGACTAATGCCTCGAATGTCTGCTATAGTCAAGTTAATGGCTTTCTTGTGTTCTCGTAACACTCTCAGTAATTTATTTTCCTTTTTTTTTTTGGATAAGGTAAGTATTATAACCAAAAGAAAACTAAACAAAGAGTAAAGGGGTATACCCCAGGCAACTAGAGAGGACAAGCCCTTCTAGAAGAAAAGCCGAAAGGCTACAAGAAAAGATCAACAGAAGAAATAATCACAGGTAATTCAGAAGAGTTTCCTAAGAATGCATACCTGAGATGGTTCGAAAGTAGCTTTAGCTCCAACTGCGGTGGTTCTTCAATCGAGGGCTTGATTCGCTCTTTCTTTGGTAGTTCCAGACTTTCCACCTGTGGTGTCGATTTGAAGCGAAATGGTCTGTCAATATAGTTGATACATTCCAGAATTTCAGCATCTAGCTCACTATCAGTCATGTTGGTGATGCAAGCTTCAAGTTTATCTGTGGGAGGTGGTAGTGCATCAGTATCCTGGATGATACTATCTACAACATTAATTCTGAAACATTTCTCCTTCTTTTCATCACTCGGGAATTTCATGGGTTTGAAAACATTGAAGGTAACTTATGGGTCCTGCACTTTCATGGTTAGTTCTCATTTTTGTACATCAATAACAGTTCGAATTGTAGCTAAAAATGGTCTCCCGAGGATGATAGGTACGTCTTTGTCTTCTTCCATGTCAAGGATAATGAAATCTGTTGGGAGAACGAGTTTATCGACTTTGACCAACACATCTTTAACTACACCTCTCGGAAATGCGAGCGTTTGATCAGCAAGTTGCAGAGAAACTGAGGTGGGCATTGCTTCTCCAATTTATAGTTTCTTGTAAATCGAAAAAGGCATCAAATTAACACTTGCACCTAAATCACATAAAGCTTTATCGATGTAATGTTCTCCAATGGTGCATGGGACAGTGAAACTGCCAGGATCTTTCAACTTTGTTGTTGGAATCTAAGTGGTGGATAGTTCTTTTGCCCTGAATTGTTGCTCTATGCGAAATTGGGATGATTCTTCCACCCTGGGTTATAGGTGTTGGAATATGGATTGTTCCCCTGTTTGTTGAAATTGTTGACATAATTCACCATCTCATCATGTTGGTTTGCATCTGATTTTGGTGCTCCTCCATATGGTGAAATTATAGATCCAGCATTAACCTTCATGTTAAGAGTTTCCAGATTTTTGCAAATTAGATCTAGCTTGGCATTCAATGCTGTGTTGGCTCCAACTTCATAAATTCCTGCGATTTGTTGGATCATGTTCCTTTTTGTTGGCCACAAAGAATTATTGTTGGCCATTTGTTCAATTAAATCACAGGCCTGATCTTCTCCTTTTGCCATTAAAGCTCCTCCAGCCGTAGCATCAATTGTGGTTCTCATCAGTCCAGAAAGTCCATTATAGAAGGTTTGGACTTGTAGCCATTTTGCAATCTCATGGTGAGGACATTTCCGGAGCAAATCTTTATACCTTTCCCAAGCTTCGCAGAGGGATTCTGAGTCATGTTGCACAAAGGATGTGATGTCATTCCTCAGCTTTGCAGTTCTGGCTGGTGGAAAGTACTTTGCAAGGAATTTGGTGGCTAGAGTGTTCCAAGTTGTGATGGAACCTATTGGTAATGAATGCAGCCAAGCTTTAGCTATGTCTTTCAAGGAATATGGGAAAACACGCAGTCTCATTCGGTTGTAATTGAAAGTGCCGCAAACTTCCAGGAAGTTGCTGATGTGGGCATTAGGATCTTCAGTTGCATTCCCCCCAAACTGCACTGACTGCTGTATCATTTGGATGCATGTTTTGATGTCACATGCATTTACTGGTAATGGAGGAAGTACAATACAAGAAATAAAATTGTCAACCACCGGAATAGTTCTGTCTCGAATGGGAATTGGTGGTGCAACTTCCAAAGGTTCAGGTTCCATGTTGATGATTGCTTCTTGGCATTCTCGCCTTTCCCTTCTCAACTGTCTGATGGTTCTTTCAACTGGGTCAAGCGGTCGGATTTCAAAGCTTCTGGTTCGTCTCATGTAGTGTCTGAGAACCTAAAACACAAGAAAACAGAAATAATAAGTAAAAATAAATTAGATACAAATAAATGTATCTAACCTAAAACTAATAGTGAAAGATAAATAAGTCCCCAGCAACGGCGCCAAAAACTTGACCGGCGTAATCACACGCATATAACGTAAGCGCACGTATCGTTCAAGTAGTATAAAAGTATCGATCCCATGAGGACTTAATACCTAAGCTATTAATTTATGAAGCCAAATTTTTACAAGTATCTAATAGATTGGCTGTTAATTGGATGGTGACTTTAAACTAAAGACGAATAAATAAAACAGTGCGAAAGTAAATTAAGGGAAAATTCAATTTTAAGAAACTACTATCTAGGGTTGTGAATCCTTCCAATATCTTTTAAAGATGGACTAGTTATCTCATATTTGTGTAATATAATGGTTTACTAACCTGGAACACGAAATTATGCAAAAGCCCCTGTCGATGGTCAGATGTAAATACCCAATGTAACCCAATTAATCATATGTATATGTCAACCAAGTTACCTGAATTCATTAAGATTAAATTCCAATTGTGGCTACCCTCGCCCGACAGGTATATGTCTATCCTGTAAAGAAATCTATTTAAGGGTTATCTATCCTCAAGGAAGATCGTGGGCTATTAAGTCTAAGACTGAAACCTAAAATTCTTTTGTCAAGTTTATTTTAAGTTTACCACATCAATCTTATTAATGGTCAGTTAACAAGAAGCATTAAGGTTAAGACTTAATAAGTAAACCTTTATATTACCCAAACTATAAAATAACCCCTTATAAACCGGTGATATTGGAATTCATCACAACCCCAGATAACAGATTTAGTTACCACACATATCTAAGGCTAGTAAAAGCTTAAATAAAGTAAATGACATAAAGTAAATGCTGAAAATTAAAAACGTAAAAATACAATAAAAGAAAATGATGGGGGTTAGAGGATCCACTTTTATTACTTCTATTTTAGATATCTTCCTTATTATAATATATTAACTTTGTCTGATAATTACCAACCGATCATATAGGCGGTATCCATGTTTAGTCAGGTTAAAACCAATTTTAAGATTAAGTCCAACCGACCATAAAGGCGATATCCTATTAAGTCAGGTTTTAAATAGTTTATATATTATAATTAATAGAGATTAATCTAAACGCGTAAGGTTGTTTGCGTCGTGACGCTGACGTCTGTATGACATCAGCAATGATGTGTTTCAATGATGAGTGTCGGCAGCATGTGATGGTGACATGTGTCCAGCGCACGTTAGCAGATTCAGCGCACGTTAGCAGATTTAGCGCACGGCGTATTTTAGCAAAACAGCGCATTTTAGCAGGAAATTTACATTTTTGACCTTTTTGTCCGTTTTTTTTCACTATTTTGGCCCCGAATTACCTCAAGAGAGTCTTGTTAATTTATTTATCTACAAAATAACACAAAACACATTAAAATATTCACAAAACTCAAGAAACTATACAAAATATTAGGTCGAATGAGTGGAAAATAGTGATCTATTTACCACTCATCAATCGTGTTATCACTAACTCCTTTTGGGAGTGTCTCTTCCCCGATTCGGTTGCCCGGTTTATTCCCCCTCAGATTTCGGATCATTCTCCTATGGTTGTTAAGCTTGCTGAGCTCCCAAAGAGGAAAATTCCTTTCAAATTCTTTGATTTTTGGGCTGATCATCCTGATTTCCTCTCTGTTGTAGCTAGGGCTTGGGATATTGATGTTCGTGGTACTCTGATGTTCCGTTTGTGTAGCAAGTTGAAGAGTGTTAAGGTGGCTTTGAAGAAGTTTAATGTTGAAAACTTCTCTAATCTTTCGGGTAGGGTCTTGAAGATTATGAGGGAGTTGGATAGGGTGCAGTGTGCTTTATAGGATAGCCCTAGTGATTCTACTTTGTAAGTAAAAGAAACAAGACTTTCTTTATGGTAGGGTGATTTGAGTCGGGCTGATGAGGGCTTCAATAGAAAGAAATCTCGTGTTCAATGGCTCAACCTGGGGGATCAGAATTCGAAATTCTTCTTTACTGCTATGAAGAGTCTTCATTGTCGTAGTAAGATAACTTTTGTTACCAAGGAGGATAAGACTTGTGTGGAGGATGATGTTTTGGTTAGGGAGGAGATTGTATCTTTTTATAAGACTCTTTTGGGGCCCCAGCCTTGTCAGCAGGATATTGACATAGATGTTCTCCATTCCGCTATTACTAAGCATGTGTCTATTGCATATAGGGAGACTCTTGCCCGGGAGGTTTCTTATGAGGAGATTAAGTCTGTCTTATTTTCTCTGAAGGACAACAAGGCTTCTGGCCTAGACGGGTTTAATTCGGGTTTCTTTAAGACAACTTGGAGCATTATTGGGAATGATATTCTTTGTGCTATTCATGCTTTCTTTTATTCAGGGCGTCTTTTGAAGCAGGTTAATGCCACGGCTATTGCTTTGATTTTGAAAATCCCCAACTTTTCCCAAGTTAGGGACTTTCGACCTATTTCCTGTTGTAACACTATTTATAAGTGTCTTGCCAAGCTTATTACGAATCGGATTAAAATTGTCCTTCCTTCAGTGGTCTTCTCTAATCAATCTACTTTTGTTGCGGGGCGGCGTATTTGCGATAACATTTTATTGTGTCAGGAACTAGTGAGGAAATACCATCGGAGTGGTGGAACCCCTAGATGTGCTCTTAAGATTGATTTGATGAAAGCTTATGATACTGTCCGTTGGGATTTTATGGTTGAGGTTTTGCAGACTTTTGGTTTTCTTGAGAGAATGGTGGGCTGGATTCAGGAGTGTATGACCTCTATTGTGTTTTCTGTGTCTATTAATGGGGAGTTGAATGGTTTTTTCTCCGGGGGTCGTGGTTTGTGACAAGGGGATCCTATGTCTCCTTATCTTTTTTTTTTATGGAAGTTCTCACGGGCTTACTTCAGACTATGACTCATGATCGGGGATTTAAGTTTCACTGGCGGTGTTCTAAAGACAGACTCACTCATCTATATTTTACAGATGACCTTATGATTTTTTGTAAGGCGGATGCTCCCTCGATCTCTTTGATTAAGGACTGCCTGATGCAGTTGATGGGTTTATCTGGATTGGTCCCGAATCCAAACAAGAGTCATCTTTTCTCCTCCGGTATCTTTATTTTTTTTTGGATAAAGTAAGTATTATAACCAAAAGAAAACTATACAAGAGCAAAGGGGCATACCCCAGGCAACTAGAGATGACATGCCCTCCTAGAAGAAAAGCCGAAAGGCTACAAGCAAAATAAGTTCAACAGAAGATGTCATCGGGCAAGTGCCAGGATAGATGAAGCCATTTATTTTCATAAGATGGTTTCACCTTCCGTAATAAGCTAGCACGATTCCGAACATCAAAAACAATATCACAAAGAAGAACAGAAATAGGCCGAAGAGGCACATCATGAGTGCGGGCATTCCTCTCCCTCTAAATATGGTAGACTGACGCTGCAAAAGACAGCCAAACAAGAAGATGATGTAAAGAGGCATCGGTAAACTGACACATCCACTCAACAGTCTGAAGCCAATCTCGGCATCTCCAATCTAACCCACACATAGCCAGCACAGTCGACCAGACCCTCAAAGAGAAGAACCACTGGAAGAAAATATGATCAATGTCCTCACTTGAACAACCACAAAGAATACAACACGAACAAGCAGAGATACCGAACCTCATCAAACTATCCTGAGTACAAAGGCCTCCCTGAATAGACATCCAAAGAAAAAAGGAATGGCGGGGAATGGCCTTCCAGAACCAAACAACTCGAGACCAATGCAACAAGGTTCCCCTTGTCCGCATGGCATTCCAGACACTATCCACAGAAAATCTCTCTCCTATCATCCTCCCAAACCAGCTCATCCTCCCTCATACTAGAAGGATTCGAAAGATGGGACCGAGCCAAATCAACAAGGGCAACAGACCTATATGAGGGCCACCGCAAAGAAGAATTAGAGATAATGGAAGCAACTGTAGCCATCATATCCAAGCCAGAGTCATAAATCACTCTATCACCCAACGTGTCCACAATCGGACCCATATGATGCCAAAAATAAAACCACAATAAAGTCTTCTCACCATTCCCAATCCTAACTCTCATCCGCCGCCGGGACCAAGAACGAAGCTCCAAAATCATACGCCAACTCCAAGAGCAATCTGTAGGACAAGGCATGACAAGAAACCCACTTGGATTCGAAATCCAAGCAAACCCCAAGCAACGGACATAACCCCAAGAACCACGAATTTGATTTTGTAGAAACAAAACTCTTCCAAGGCCACAAAGAAGACCCACAATGAACTTGCCCTTGAGAACCTTTAAGATGAATCCTTGTAGTGTTTTGCTAGCAATGGAGACGCCACTAAGTTTGCCAAAACTTAGATACTTCGATTCAAACTTGAAAAGGGGAATCCCTCCCTTACAAGAATTCGGCCATAGCCAAAGCTTTAAGCTTTTGAGTTTTTTTATAAATTTCGTTGATTGATTTCCAAATGAAAAAGAAAGAAAGCTTAAATAGTGATACAAAAGAAACCCTAAAGGCATAAAGACAACAATGCCCCTAAATACGAAATTACAAAAATACCAAGTCTTTAAGTCTTCAAATGCCTAGGAAGCTTTATTCTAAACTGATTTGGGCCAAGTGAAATGGCTTTGGGCCCTTTCCATCGAAGCCCACATGCGTCTCTATTTGTTTGTTGCAGTCGGCCATAAAACTCTGAACTAATCCCGCCATTGCTTCTCTGAGTCTTTTGGTCCTCTGCCTCGTAATTGGCCCTTCTGGCACTTGTAATGGGTCTTTTGCTTTGTTGTCGGCCTGGATCATGTCATTCCCTCCCTCTTGAAATGGATTCGACCTCGAATCTGTACCTGCATCAAAATGAGTTAAGTCAGAAACATTAAATATAGCAGACAGATTATACTTACCTTGTAAATCCAGCTTGTATGCATTGTCATTAATCCATTCCAAGACTTGAAATGGACCATCCCCTCTCGGTTGTAGCTTAGATTTACGTTGTTCAGGAAATCTCTCATTGCGCATGTGTACCCAAACCCAATCTCCAGGCTGAAATACCACACGCTTTCTTCCCTATTAGCATGAGAAGCATATTGCTCATTCTTTTGTTGTAGTTGCTCTCTTGCTTTCTAATGTATATGCTTCACCAAATCAGCTTTCCTTTTTCCATATAGCCCCGCATGCTCATCAACAGGAAAAGGTAACAAATCTAATGGAGTTAGTGGCTGAAAACCATAAACAATTTCAAATGGTGAGTAAAATGTAGAGGAATGAATACTACGATTATATGAAAATTCAACAAAAGGTAAACAATCCTCCCAGGTTTTTAAGTTCTTATTGATAATGTTGTCAATAACTGAGTCAAAGTCTTATTAACAACCTCTGTCTGACCATCGGTTTGGGGGTGGCAAGTAGTAGAATACAAAAGTTTAGTTCCCAACTTACCCCATAAAACTTTCCAAAAGTGACTAAGGAATTTGACATCACGATCTGATACTATACTCCGTGGAATCCCATGGAGTCGTACTACTTTTTTTTTGGATAAGGTAAGTATTATAACCAAAGAAAACTATACAAAGAGCAAAGGGGCATACCCCAGGCACTATAGAGGACAGGCCCTCCTAGAAAAAAGCCAAAAGGCTACAAAGCCAAAAGGCTACAAAAGAATCAACAAAAGATGTCATCGGGTAGGTGCCACGAAAGGTGAAGCCATTTATTGTCATAAGATGGATTCACCTTTCGTAAGGAGCTAACACGATTCCGAACATCAAAAACAATATCATAAAGAAGAGCAGAAACAGGCCGAAGAGGCATATCATGAGTGCGAGCACTACAAAGATGGAATCTCTACCCTTCTTAGTCCTAGGTAAACCCAAGATAAAGTCCATCGATACATCTACCCATGGTTGTCTAGGTATAGGCAATGCTGTATACAACCCATGAGGCATAACCTTAGATCTAGCTTGTTTACAAGTTAAGCATTTATCACACAAACGTTCAATATCTCTCCGCATTTTAGGCCAATAAAAATGTTCACTCAATATCCCTAATGGTTTGGCAATGCCAAAGTGCCCCATTAAACCTCCCACATGTGCTTCCTTCACTAACAACTCGCATACTACAAACAGGAATGCATAATCTATTCCCCTAACAGAAACCCATCATGTTGGTAGAATTTACTAAAAGCAGACTTTTCACATGCAGCATAGATTACTAAAGTCAATATCACTAGCATAAAGTTCTTTAATAAATTCAAACCCAAGCATTCTTGCACTCAATGAAGTAAGTAAAGCATACCTCCGCGATAGTGCATCGGCGACAATGTTTTCCTTACCTTGTTTGTAGCGGATTACATATGGAAATGTCTCAACAAACTCTAACCCTTTTGCATGTCGTTTGTTCAGCTTACCTTGGCCCTTCAGATGCTTCAATGATTCATGATCTGTATGGATCACAAACTCTCGAGGCCACAAATAATGCTGCCAAGTCTCAAGGGCTCGCACTAGCGCATATAACTCCTTGTCATATGTGGGGTACCTCAAAACTGCTCCATTCAGCTTCTCACTAAAGTAAGCTATTGGTCGCTTTTCTTGCATAAGAACCGCTCCAATGCCTATCCCGGATGCATCACACTCAATCTCAAATGTCTTCTCAAAGTTGGGTAGTGCCAAGACTGGTGCACTGCACAACTTCATTTTCAGATCCTGGAATGCACGCTCCTACTCTTCACCCCATTTGAAGCCAACAGTCTTCTTCACTACTTCAGTCATGGGTTGCTGCAATACTACTGAAGTCTTTAACAAATCTACGGTAGAAGCTTGCTAATCCATGGAAGCTTCTGACTTCTGTCACTGTTGTTGGTGTTGGCCAATCCTGAATTGCCTTCACCTTTTCTAAATCTACCTCGATGCCATCTGCACTCACAACAAATCCAAGGAAAACAATTCTATCCATACAAAAAGTGCACTTATCAAAGTTAGCATACAGTTTTTCTTGCCTTAACACATCAAGAACATGCTTCAAATGCATAACATGTTCATCTACTGTTTTACTGTAAACTAAGATGTCATCAAAATAAACCACAACAAACTTACCTAAAAATGCACACATAACATGATTCATCAATCTCATAAATGTGCTAGGCGTTTGAAAGACCAAATGGCATAACTAACCATTCATACAAGCCATACTTAGTCTTAAATGCAGTTTTCCACTCATCTCCCTCTCTCATGCGAATTTGATGGTATCCACTCTTTAAATCAATCTTACTAAAAAATTTGGAACCATGCAATTCATCCAACATGTCATCTAGTCTAGGAATGGGGGGGGTGACGATACTTTACGTAATATTGTTGATAGCTCGGCAATCAACGCACATACGCACGTCCCATCTTTCTTAGGAACTAGAAGCACTGGTACTGCACAAGGACTCGTGCTTTCCCTTACATACCCCTTGTCCATCAACTCCTGTACTTGCCTTTGTAGGTCCTTTGTCTCCTCGGGATTGCTCATATAAGCCGGTCTGTTATAATGACTACTCCAGGTATGATTCTATCTGGGTGCTCAATACCTCTAATGGGTGGAAGCCCACTAGGTATGTCCTCTGTCAGTACGTCACTGTAATCCTGCAAAAGAGATGAAATAGACATAGGAAGCAAAGGGTCAGAGTTAGTAAAATAAATATGAGGCTCCTTATAGACTAACAATAGCATGAGCTTGCTAGCCTTGAATGCTTTCCTCGCTTCACCTTCACCCATGTAGAAACTCTTTTTAACTCTCATTTTTGTTTCCCCTCACATTCACTCACACTCCCCGGGAACTCCCACGGCCTTGGCCTTATTTTTCTCCACCAGATACACCACTCTCACTAGTCTCACCCAATGTGGTGTTTCCCTTCGCTCTCTCTTTGTCACGTTCAAGTTGCAACTTAACCTGATCTTCATGGACTTGTGCAGGTGTAAAGTGGGTATAATATAATGGGTTTCCTTATGCTGAAAAGAGTACTTGTTATTGATCCGCATTAATAACCTTCTTATCAAACTGCCACGGTCTGCCCAAAAGAATATGTCCTGCATGCATCGGTATCACATCACATAGGACATCATCCTTGTATGGCCCAATTGTAAAGCACAATACCTGCTTTGTCACACTTATTTCCCCACAATCATTTAACCACTGCAACTTGTAAGGCTTCGGTGTCTCAAGCACTCAACCTCAAAGCTCAATCAAGCTGTGTGCTACCAACATTAGTACAAACTGCCCCCATCTATGATCATACACATCCTTGCCATTCACGGAACCTAGTATGGAATATGTTCTCCCTCTGTTGCACACTCTCATCTCTACAACATGAGCACTCAAAGCACGCTTGACAACTAAGGATTAGTTATTCAGCGGGTATCCAGCTCCCTCATGGTCACTAGCATCCTCCAACTCTGGCATCTCCTCCTCGACCTCACTATCGGTAGAGTACACCTCTTCACTCTTTTATCAATCACTAAGGTACGCCTATTGGGACATTGTGAAGCATCGTGTCCCATGCCCAAACACTGAAACACTGACATCCTTAGTTCTAGCAGCTGCACCCGTTTTGGTCTAGTTTTGCTCGGTTTCTGCAGCCTCTTTACCCTTGGCACTAGGTTCGGCCCTAGGCTTATTAAAACTAGTCGCCTAGATTAAAGCCTCCTCTTTCCCTCAGGCTTGTCAAAGCCCTCCATCTCGCTTCTCATTCGGAACCCATTTTCCCTTCCATGCAGAAGTAGCTGAGTACCAAATCTGGATGTTGACCTTTTCTTGATTGCCTTCTACCTTGATAGCCATGTGAAGCATATCCTCCAAATCAACATAGTGATGCAACTCCACCATGTTGGCAATCTCTCTATTCAATCCCCCTCGAAACCGTACCACAGTAGCTTCTCCATCCTCAACTACATTTTCTGATCATGGCAACTTCCATCTCTGTGTAATAGTCCTCAACATTTTTGGTCCCTGATACAGATGTTGTAGTTTCTGATACAATTCCCTATAGTAATGGCTGGGTATAATCTTTTCTCATGAGACCTCTAAGTTCTGCCCATGTCTGAACCGATCTCCATAATTTCTCCTCCGAGTAGAGACAAGCTGATCCCACCAAATCATAGCATAATCGGTAAACTCAATGATGCCAGATTGATCTTCTTCTCGTCTGAGTAGTGATGACAGCTGAAAATAAATTCTATTTTCTTTTTCCCATTCAAATAAGCTTCAGGATCATTCTTGCCGTGGAATGTTGGTATCTTGATCTTGATGCTACCTAGATCACCATCTACATCTCCTCGTCTACCATATTCCCTTCTATCATAATCCCCTCTTCTGGCATCAAATGCACCTCTATCATCAAACCGTCTATCCCTCCTATCATTCCTCCTATCAAACCTCCTATTAGGCCTCCTATCATGCCTAGGCTGAAATCTCTCCTCCACATCATCAAGACCATCAGAATCATCAAACTCATTTCAGCTTCCTCTTCATTTGGTGGTACATACTGTGGTGGTACACATCGAGGTGGGAACATTATGAGGTGGTGGTATATGCTGGGGTGGTGGTTGCTCTGGACCGCTACCATTTTGAGTACTCTCTACACTCTTGGTCAATCTCTCCAAAGCAGTATTCATCAGTGGTTAGACCTGCCATCTCAACACTAAACAAACATATTATAAATAACAAGAAAGTAAAGCAAATATGTAAATCCTCACAATCTCGCGTGTTTAGACTCGAATGATATCACTCCACTCGTGTTTGCACTCTATTGGCTTTTACCCCTATACTGTGCTCACAATCACTGCCTTTTACCACTCTTGAGTTTGTCCTCAATTCAAATGTGAATCACACTCAATCCAAGAATACAAACCAAATGTAGTCCTCAAGCCAGCATGAAACAAAAAGGTCTAATAATATATATGGGACAGGTGGAAACAAAATGCGAACATGAATAGCAACGATGAAGACTCAATCAATAATACTTAAACTATAGTATTTGGAATAAAGAAGTGAACAATTAGCACAATGGAAAAAAATAAGCATGCAAATTCACGGTCGTATGCAATTTCGGGAGACAATTTGGCACCGCTATAGAAATTTTGATGGGATACCCTCCACGGGCACCTAAATGATAATATGGAACAAACTAAATTCAACCAAAAATTTCACTTTTTTACTCTAGTGATCCCTATCATTCAAGTCCTTTTTTTTGATAACGTCAGATGCTGATATTGTGGTTCTGATTTCAGAGGCTGATTTAGGTTCTGACTTCAAAGGCTGATTTAGGTTCTGATTTCAAAGGCTGATTTAGGTTCTGATTTCAGAGGCTGATTTTCAGGGTCTGATTTCAGAGGCTACTGGTCAGGGTATGATTTCAGAGGTACTTTTCAGGGTCTGATTTCAGAGGTTACTTTTCAGGGTCTGATCTCAGAGGCTACTGGTCAGGGTCTGATTTCAGAGGGTACTTTTCAGGGTCTGATTTCAGAGGCTACTGGCCAGGGTCCGATTTCAGAGTCAGATTTCAAAGGCTAAGTTTTTAGAGTCTGATTTCAGAGTCTGATTTCAGGGTCTGAATTCAAAGGCTAAGTTTTAGGGTCTGAATTCAGAGTTAGATTTCAAACTTCACTAGGGTTTTAGAAACAACACACAGCCGCCAAAGAAATGCTTATTTCTTCAACATATGCTACATAACATAAAGTATATGACGAACTGATATGAAGAACAGAACAAAAACCCAGAACTGGAATGATAGAAGCTGAACTAATATGCAAAACACAACAAAATCAGTTCCAGAATAAACAAAACGAAAACAGAACAAGATCCAATAAGAACTGAAACGAAAATAACTAGAACGAAAATAAAAACAGAATCAAACAAAAGAAAAGATAGGAAAAATCAGACCTTGGAACCCTGAGCTCTAGATACCAATGACAAGAAACCCACTTGGATTTGAAATCCAAGCAAACCCCAAGCAACAGACAGAACCCCAAGAACTGCGAATTTGATTTTGTAGAAACAAAACCCTTCCAAGGCCACAAAGAAGACCCACAAAGAACTTGCCCTTGAGAACCTTTAAGATGAATCCTTGTAGTGTTTTGCTAGCAATGAAGACGCCACTAAGTTTTTCAAAACTAAGATACGTTGATTCAAACTTGAAAAGGGGAATCCCTCCTTACAAGAATTCGGCCATAGCCAAAGCTTTAAGATTTGAGTTTTTTTTTTATAAATTTTGTTGATTGATTTCCAAATGAAAAGGAAAGAAAGCTTAAATAGTGATACAAAAGAAACCCTAAAGGCATAAAGACAACGGTGCCCCTAAATACGAAATTACAAAAATACCAAGTCTTTAAGTCTTCAAATGCCTAGGAAGCTTTATTCTAAACTGATTTGGGCCAAGTGAAATGGCTTTGGGCCCTTTCCATCGAAGCCCAAATGCGTCTCTATTTGTTTGTTGCAGTCGGCCATAAAACTCTGAACTAATCCCGCCATTGCTTCTCTGAGTCTTTTGGTCCTCTACCTCGTAATTGGCCCTTCTGGCACTTGTAATGGGTCTTTTGCTTTGTTGTCGGCCTGGATCATGTCAGTCTACCATATTTGGAGGGAGAGGAATGCTCGCACTCATGATATGCCTCTTCGGCCTGTTTCTACTCTTCTTTATGATATTGCTTTTGATGTTAGGAATCGTGTTAGCTCCTTACGTAAGGTAAATCCATCTTATGACAATAAATGGCTTCACCTTTCGTGGCACCTTCCCGAGGACATCTTTTGTTGATTCTTTTGTAGCCTTTTGGCTTTGTAGCTTATTGGCTTTTTTCTAGGAGGACCTGTCCTCTCTAGTGCCTGGGGTATGCCCATTTGCTCTTTGTATAGTTTTCTTTGGTTATAATTCTTACCTTATCCAAAAAAAGAAATCAAAGGGACTCCCAGATACCGCACCGGAAGAATCCCTACTTGGAACCCCAAAACATGACGCATCTGGCCCTGAAGGGTAGAAGAGATACCATAGGAGAAGAAATGACTTTTAGTTGGATTCGGGATTAAACCTGATAAACCACTGAACTGCCCGATACAATCCTTGATCAAGGAAACGAGGATGCATCCGCTTTATAAAAATTATAAGGTCATCCGCTAAGCAAAGATGAGTGAGAGACGGTCCTTAGAACACCACCCGTGGAACTTGAAACCTTGATTAAGAGCCATTTTATGAAGTAAACCTGACAGAACTTCCATATAGCCAAAACAAAGATATAGGAGACATATTCACCTTGTCGCAACCCTGACCCCCAGAGAAAAAACCCATGCAACTCTCCATTAATAGACACAGAAAACCTAGTAGAAGAATAGAGCCAAACCCAAACAAATCAGCGCCGACGACCCCCCTCCGGGACTGCCGTTTCTGACTCCTCTTACCACTAGAACCCTTTCTAGATTTGTTACCATAAACCAATTTCTTGATCTCCAGAGTGTCAATGGCTTTATTAGCCAAACTGTTAACAAGAGTTGGAGTAGCAGGTTTCTTTCATTTGTTGGGCGGCTTCAGCTCATCAAGTCGATTTTGTTCTCTATTCAAGTTTATTGGTCTTCTTTATTCATTCTTCTGATGTCTGTTATTAAGAAGGTGGAGATGACTCTTAGATCTTTTCTTGGAAGGGTAGTGAGCTTGCTTCATCAGGGGCGAGAGTGGCTTGGAGTACTGTTTGTTTACCTTTGAAAGAGTGGGGGGGTTTGGGGATTAAGAGTTTGGCAACTTGGAATAGAGCGGCTATTGTTAAGCATTTATGGTTTCTTTGCTCTGGTCAGATCTCCTCCTGGTCGAATTGGGTTCAGTCTTACTTGTTTCGGGGTCAGAGCTTTTGGGAGGTGTCGTGTCCTAGAGATTGCACTTAGAGTTGGCGGAAGATTCTGGAGCTTCATTCTTGGGCTCGTCGGAGAATGAGGTTTAGGATTGGAAATGGTGAGAAGACATTGATGTGGTTTGATAACTGGCATCCGTTGGGTCTGATTGTGGATACTTTGGGTGATAGAGTTATTTATGATTCTGGCTTGGATAAGATGGCTACTATTGCTACTATTATCTTTGACTCTTCTTGGCACTGGCCCCCTGCTAGGTGAGCAGCCCTTGTTGAGTTGGCTCGGTCCCATCTTTCGAATCCTTCTTGTTTGGGGGAGGATGAGTTGGTTTGGGAGGATGACAGTAGATGAAGATTTTATGTGTCTAGTGCTTGGAATGCGATGAGGTTGAAGGGCACTTTGATACGCTGGCACCGGGTTGTTTGGTTTAGTAAAGCTATTCCGCGCGATTCTTTTTTGCTTTGGATGACTATTCAAGGTGGTCTTTGTACCCAGGATCGTCTAAGGAGTTTCGATATCTCTACTTGCTCATGATGCGTTCTTTGTGGTTGTTCAGGTGAGGATATTGATCATATTTTCTTCCAATGCTCTTTCTCTTCGCGAGTTTGGACTACTGTGCTGGCTATGTGTGGGATAGATTGGAGTTCTCACGATTGGTTACAGACTGTTGAGTGGGTGTATCAGTTCACCGATGCCTCATTGTGTCATCTTCTTGTTCAGCTTTCGTTTGTTGCTTCAGTTTACTACATCTAGAAAAGGAAGTAATGCACGCATGCATGATGTGACCCTTGCCCTGTCAGTGCTCTTATTTATGATATTATGTTTATTGTCTGGACTCGTGCCGGTTTACTTCGGAGGGTGAAATCATCTTATGATAATAAATGACTTCACCTTTCTTGGCGCCTGCTTGATGACATTTTCTGATGGTGTTGATTTTTTGTAGCTTTTCAGGTTTTGTTAGGAGGGCCTGTCCTCTCTAGTTGTCTGGGGTTTGCCTCATTCTAGCTTTTAGCTTTGCTGCACGGAGGGTCTGTCCTCCCTAGCTGTCTGGGGTATGCCCCTTGCTTTTGTTTCTTTTTTGTTAATATATACTTACCTTATCCAAAAAAAATACCCTTTCTCCATCAACTCCCGTACTTGCCTCTGAAGTTCCTTCGTTTCCTCAAGATTGCTCCGGTAGGCTGGTTTATTAGGAATGACTACGCCAAGTATGAAATCTATTTGGTGCTCAATACCTCTATTGAGTGGAAGCCAGTAGGAATGTCCTCTATCAGCACATCACTGAATTCTTGAAAAGGAGATGAAATAGACACAGGAAGCAAAGAGTCAGTGTTAGTAAAATAAACATATGGCTCGTTATAGACTTACAATAGCATAACCTTGCTAGCCTTGAAAGTTTTCCTCGCTTCACCCACACCCATGATGAAACTTTTTTTTACTCTCCTTTTTGTTCCCCCATCACGTTCACTCACACTTACCTTGGGAAATCTCACGGCCTTGGCCATGTTTTTCTCATTAGGTTCGGCTTTTGCCCCATTTAACTCACCACTCTCACTAGTTTCCCACAAGATGGTGTTTTCCCTCACTCTCTCTTTATCACGCTCAAGTTGGATCTTAACCTGATCTTCGTGGACTTGTGTAGGTATAAGTGGGTATAATTGATTTTCCCTTATGCTAAAAGAAGTACTTGTTGACATGATCCAAGGGACAACATTTGACATGAATGCAGTCACCCAAAGAACATTAGAGCCTTTGCAATTGCCAACAGGCCCAATCACACGCCAAAGAGAAGATCACAGACGCAATAGTGGGGCCAGAGTTTGCATATAATAGATGCATTCATTCTTCTAGTTTTTACTTGCCTTATGAGATTGATTATGATTTTAATTCTTTAACTCCTATAGATTTATTATCTTTGATTGTTATTAAGCTTGGGAGTATAAATGATAAGGGAAAGACAGAGTTGGTGAGAATAATAGGTTTCCAACGCATTGTGTTTGACCCCGGCAATTGGGTGTGGCTTTATATGCAAGAGGAAAAGATACAAGCATAACGAAGATCTAAGCTACAACCGAGAGAGGATGGTCCATTTCAAGTCTTGGAACGGATTAATGACAATGCATACAAGCTGGATTTACAAGGTAAGTAAATGTGTCTGCTGCATTTAATGTTTCTGACTTAACTCCTTTTGATGCAGGTACAGATTCGAGGTCGAATCCTTTTCAAAAGGGAGGGGACGACATGATCCAGGCCGACAACAAAGTAAAAGACCCATTACAAGTACTAGAAGGGCCAATTACGAGGCAGATGACCAAAAGACTCAAAGAAGCAATGGCGGGATTAGTTCAGAGTTTTTTGGTTGATTGCAACAAACAAATAGAGACGCATGTGGGCTTCAATAGAGAGGGCCCAAAGCCACTTCACTTGGCCCAAATCAGTTTTGAATGAAGCTTCACAGGCCTTTGGAGACTTTGGTGTTTTTGTAATTTAGCCTTTGGGGGCATTGTTGTCTTTATGCCTTTAGGGTTTCTCTTTGTAAAACTATTTAAGCTTTCTTTCTTTTTTTTTTTAAAAAAACAATCAACGAATTTGAGAGAATATTACAGCTTTATGCTTTTTGGCTATAGCCAAATTCTTGTAAGGGATGGATTCCCATTTTCAAGTTAGAATCGACTTATCTAAGTTTGGCAAACTTAATGGCGTCTCCATTGCTAGCAAAACACTACAAGGAATCATCTTAAAGGTTCTCAAGGGCAAGTTCTTTGTGGCCTTGGAAGGGTTTTGTTCCTACAAAATCAAATTTGCGGTTCTTGGGGTTCTGTCCGTTGCTTGGGGTTTGCTTGGATTTCGAATCCAAGTGGGTTTCTTGTCAACAAAACCCTTCCAAGGCCACACAGAAGACCAACAAAGAACTTGTCTTTGAGAACCCTTAAGATGATTCCTTGTAGTGTTCTGCTAGCACAGAGACGCCACTAAGTTGCCACACCTTAGATAAGTCGATTGCATGAAATAAGGGGAATCCCTCCCTTAAGCAGTTTTGAACAAAGCCAAGCTTTCAAGATGAAGTTAATTTCGAAAAATTGATGATTAATTTCATTAAGAAAGAAATGTTACAATATATAGTACAATGAAGGAAACCCGAATAGGTGCAAAAATACCAAAACACCTCAACTTGCTAACTAATGGCTATTTAAAGGCTATTCCCTTAATAGTCATTTGATAATCTAGACAACATAACATAAATGTCAAACAAGGTGGCTAAAGTCATCAACAACTTTGCCAAAAAATTCAACAAAAGGAAAAACAACAAAACCATAAAAATCCAACAAAGGTGCCTAATAAGTCAACAAATGTGACAATTGTTCCCAAAATGTCTAAAGTTGTCTCCTTGCACCAAAAGCTCCTATATTTCGTGGCCTTCATGTAACTAGGCCCAAATTATATGTCTCAAGCCCATTAAGTTTTGTCTTGGTCGAATTTTTGGTGTCGGACTTGATTCGGCTAGATTCGTCAAAACTGTTTCTATATTGGGCTTGCGTCATTCTCATCTATTTTAATCTGGTTCTTTAGGTTTGAAATTTGTCTTGGAATTCAAGATTGAATACAAGTTAATCCACAATAAGCCCAATTGAACTTATGTCGTCGAGGACCCTCTGGTGGGTACCCTGGATCATATCAGTTTCCCGTGCGATTAATCCTTCATGGGAGTTTTTTTGCCACTCTGACATTCTTCCGTTTGGCCGTATTTGGGTGTGTTGGAACCCTAGTGATATTGATGTTAGCATTATCCGCTCTTCTTCTCAAGCAATTCATTATAGCGTGTCTCATATTTTTGGGTTGTGGAGTTGTGTGGTTTCGGTGGTTTATGGTGAGTGTGACTACGAGAAGCGTCGGGAGCTTTGGGCCGACCTGATTTATAGTGGTAGTGATTTTGATGATTCTCCTTGGCTAGTGTTGGGAGCCTTCAATGCTATTCGCACTCCGGTTGAGCATAGTGGTGGATTTGTGGCGTGGCCATCTTGGAAAGATGATTTGGGCTGCTTTTTGGGTCAGGCTGGTTTGGATGATCTTCAGTTTTCTTGCTGTCGATTTACTTGGTTTAATAAGCAAATTCAGTCTCATATTTGGCGTAAGTTGGACTGTGTTCTCGCTAATTCTTCTTGGGAGTTTCTCTTCCCAGGTTCTGCTGCCCGTTTTCTTCCCCCTCGGATTTCATATCATTCTCCTATGGTGGTTAAACTTGCAGAGCTCCATAAGAGGAAAATTCCCTTCAAATTCTTTGATTTTTGGGCTGATCATCCTGATTTTCTCTCTGTTGTGTCTAGGGCTTGGGACATTTATGTTCTTGGTACTCAGATTTTCCGTTTGTGTTGTAAGCTGAAGAGTGTTAAGTTGGTCTTGAAGAAGTTTAATGTTGAATATTTTTCTAATATTTCAAGTATGGTTTTGGAGATCAGGAGGGAGTTGGATAGAGTGCAGTGTGCTTTACAGAATTGCCCTAGTGGCTTCACCTCTCGTGGCACTTGCCCGATGACATCTTTAGTTGATCTATTGTAGCCGTTTGGCTTTCTTCTAGGAGGGCTTGTCCTCTCTAGATCCTGGGGGATGCCCCTTTGCTCTTGTATAGTTTTCTTTTGGTTATAATACTTACCTTATCCAAAAAAAAGTCTATCGTTACGGTATGGTGATTTGAGTCGGGCTGAAGAAGGCTTCAATAGACAGAAATCTTATATTCAATGGCTCAACCTTGGGGATCAGAATACTAAATTCTTCTTTACTGCTATGAAGAGTTTTCACTATCGTAGCAAGATTACTTTTGTTACTAAGGAGGATGGGACCCGTGTGGAGGATGATGTCTTGGTTAGAGAGGCGATTGTATCTTTTTTTGAGACCCTTTTGGGGCCCCAACATTGTCAGCAGGATATTGATAGGGATGCTCTTCGATCTGCCATTATTAGGCATGTGACTGCTGAGCAGAGGGAGTCTCTTGCCCGGGTAGTTTCGGATGAGGAGATTAAGTCTGTCTTGTTTTCTCTGAAGGACAATAAAGCTCCAGGCCTAGATGGGTTTAATTCGGGATTCTTTAAGAAGTCTTTGAGTATTGTGGGGATGATGTCCTTTGTGCTATTCACTCATTCTTTTCCTTTGGGCGACTCTTGAGGCAGGTTAATGCTACTTCTATTGCTCTGATTCCTAAGATCCCCAACCCTTCCCAGGTTAAGGACTTTCGGCCTATTTCCTGTTGCAACACTATTTACAAGTGTATTGCTAAGCTTATTGCAAATAGGATCAAGATTGTCCTTCCCTCAGTGATTAGTCATAATCCATCTGCTTTTGCCGCGGGTCGGCGTATCAGCGACAACATTCTTTTGTGCCAGGAATTGGTTCGGAATTATCATCAGACTGGTGGTTCCCCGAGATGTGCTCTTAAGATTGACTTGATGAAAGCTTATGACACTGTTCGTTGGGACTTTTTGGTTGAGGTTTTACAGACTTTTGGTTTTCTAGAGAGGATGGTGGGTTGGATTCATAAGTGTATGACTTCTAATAGGTTCACTGTGTCTATTAATGGGGAGTTGCATGGTTTTTCCTTTGGGTCACGGGTTGCGACAGGGTGATCATATGTCTCCTTATCTCTTTGTTTTGGCTATGGATGTTCTATCGGGCTTGCTTCATAATATGGCTTTTGATTGGGGTTTCAAGTTCCATTGGCGGTGTTCTAAGGACCGTCTCACACATCTTTGTTTTGCCGATGACCTTATGATTTTTTCTAAGACGGATGCCTCCTCGGTCTCTATGATCAAAGATTATCTCTGGTAGTTCAGTGGTTTATCAGGTTTAATCCCGAATCTAGCTAAGAGTCATTTTTTCTCCTCTGGTATCTCTCCTACCCTTCAGGGCCAGCTACTTCATGTTCTGGGTTTTCAAGAGGGGATTCTTCCAGTGCAGTATCTGGGAGTTCCTTTGATTTCTACTAAACTCCGGGCCTCAGATTGTGCTTCTCTTGTTGATCGTATTTTTATGCGTGCAAAGAGTTGGAATAGTAAGTTTCTCTCATATGCGGGGCGACTTCAACTCATTAAGTCTGTTTTGTTCTCCATTCAAGTTTATTGGTCTTCTTTATTTATTCTTCCTAAGTCTGTTGTTAGGAAGGTGGAGACGACTCTCCGATCATTCCTTTGGAAGGGTAGTGAGCTCACCTCTTCAGGGGCGAGAGTGGCTTGGAGAAGAGTTTGTTTACCTCTCAATGAGGGGGGCTAGGGATTAAGAGATTGGATACTTGGAATTGAGCGGCAATTCTTAAGTACGTTTTGTTTCTTTGTTATAGCAAGGTTTCCTCTTGGTCGAAATGGGTTCAGTCTTACTTGTTGAGGGGGAGAAGTTTTTCGGAGGTACATTGTCCTACAGATTGCTCTTGGAGTTGGCGTAAGATATTCGAGTTTCGTTCTTGGTCACGTCGGAGGATGCGAGTTAAGATTGGGAATGGTGAGAAGACTTTATTGTGGTTTTGATTACTGGCATCCTCTTGGACCGATTGTGGATACGTTGGGTTAGAGAGTGATTTATGACTCTGGCTTGGATAGGATGGCTACAGTTGCTTCCATTATTTCTGATTCTTCTTGGCGCTGGCCCCCATCTAGATCTGCTTCCCTTGTTTATTTAGCTCGGTCTCATCTATCAGATCCTTCTAGTATGAGGGATGACTAACTAATTTTAACACTTAAAATTTTATTCACTAATTTCGATTAGTCTCTACTAACCAAATAACTTAATTAAACTAATTTAATCAAGTTGTTATAGTGATCTAATCAATTAACTCTTAAAATATTAGTCCACTTATAGGTTTTAAAATTTAGAATTCAACGAACGGACCAAATGTCATTAAACCATTTAATCGATAAAAGCACATTATTATTCTAAAGGTACGTGGTATTGTATCCCAAGTGCATACCATATTACCGTCCATTTGGAATCGGTTATGGAATTTACGTCCGGGTTTCCATCCGATATACCAAGGAAAATAATGTACTCATAAGGTCCATTTGTTTCTAAAACTTGAATTCGCTATTTTTAAACCTTTAAACCAATTAATCTTATTAATCCTTTTACATGCATCTTATATTCTTATTTAACTTTTAAATTTACATAAAATCATATTTTATGACTTGAATATCATGCATGTCTACATGTTACGGCATATGAAAATGCAAGAGTATGCACCCTAGACTATATGACATGTTATTAAACTATTTAAAAAACATTCATATTTATAGGCTGGGCCTGAAAATGTTTGTGTCGCGTTTGACGGGCGTTCGAACGTTTTCAGGCAGTGGAGTTTCATTCGTGTTGCGTTCGAACGCCCGTCTGAACACTAGAACTTCATTTACTCCGTTCCGGAGCTTCTGGACTCCGTTTTGGTCCCCCTTTTTCTACGGACTCGTAACGGAACATAGTTTTACATACATCCATAAATTACGTTAACTCGTAATGGAACGTAGTTTTACATACATCCATAAATCTTGCTCCATGGTATGTTGTTGAGTTCTTCATGGAATAGGTTCGTAATGAGTCCTTCGCGGCATTGTCTCCTCCAAGTTACCAATTGAGTTACAAAATGGACTTGTTACAAAGGAAATGAACTTACAACACTTAAAAGAATATGCCCTCATGGTTTTACATTCCCAATACTAAAAATAAGAGCTGGAAAAATTAACGATCAATGCAATACATTCATCATATGAATCAAAGTAAACATTCATCAGATGAACATTAAAAATCATTCATCTCATGAATCTAATTGTGCCTACTCATCACAACATGCATTCTAATAATCTATATCGCATATAAATTTTTAAAACTTGAAATTTTAAGGGAAAAGTGTTAAGAACACTTTTCAAACTCTTGCTCTTGATGCCAATTATAGGAAACGGCTTTTCCTTTGAGCATTGGAAATTACGGATGGTGGCATCGGCTCTGGTATGGATCTTTAAAATTTTCTTTACCTTCTCCATTTGTTGTAGTAGCCGAGATCAATCCTTTGGTATCCAACACTTAGATCAACCACTCGAACTTCCGAACTATGACTCGAAAATAATAAACTGAAGTGTGGGCTTCACTCACAAAGATCAAAACTGTAAACTATTTAGAGAATTAAGATGTCACAAAGGTGTTTGGCTTTTTGGAATTTCAAACACTCTCACAACATTTGTGAATGCTTAAACTCTCTCTATTTTCACTGAAATTCTTTCTCACAACAACACTTGTGTGAATGAATGCAAAATGTTAACCTTAAGAAGTGAGAGACATGTTAGAGAGTATATTCTCTTACACAAACCAACTAACCTTGTCATTAAGCATCTAATGCTTTCTTGTAGTGGCTAACACAAAAATGTGAATGTCATACCAAATCATTAGAAATGGTAAGTTAAAGAGAATGACTTTGTCATTAAGCATCTAATGCTTTCTTTTAATAGCAAACACATAAATATGGGGGCCATACCAAAGCATAAGAATGGATTAGCTAATGACAAAACTATTAGGTGTATACAAGCCACCTAATAGACATAATAAATTGGAGAGCATGGCAAGCCATATGCTTTGTCTCCTAAGGTAAATAAAAATCACTATCTCAATAATGATTAAATTACCTTCAATTATGTTGTAGTAATTATCTCATAATTATTACTAACTTGATTATCTCATAATTATAGAATTCTATAAAACATTAAGTTAAACTAATTTAACATAGTTTTCATTTGTGACAATAAATATTATTAATCTAATTAATAATATATAAATATTATGTGAGCATATTATTAGACAATCTAATTATATTAGGTTTGCTACAGTTAATCGAGCTAGCACGGGGACCAAATGGACCTACGGTTCCGAGCTCCAATAATTTCGAAATATTAATACTCTTTAATCAAATATTACGAATTATTAACTCCGCGTTATTCCACTAAAAACTCGAAGTTGAACTCCCGTTACCGTAGATGGATAAAATAAGTCGAACAACTTCAGTGTCCATCAATATAGTCATTACATATGGATATAGCCCTTCACGAATATCTCATAAATATAGCCGGGTCAAAAGTCCGTTAAACCCCTCTAAATATTTTGTCTCTTAAGCACCATTGATTCTATAACGAACAATTAATTCATAACAATTATGAATATAAAATTTTCTATTCGTATTAGAAAAGTTGAGAGCTAATATTGTTCAAGTCCCGAATCAACTCTTAAAAAAAATATTCTTTTGCTTCTCGTAAGGAGTGAATTCCATATATATGTAAAACGTTCTCAGCTACACACCAAACTATATCCCCAAAAAACATAGTTATTGGCCGGGAATGCAACACCAACCCCACTATAGTAAATCAAAGAACATAGCCTGTCATGCAGGAGTTCGTAGTACACTCAGGATTAAGATTGAATCCATATATGACCATCTATTAGATAAAATAAATTTCTTCGGTTAACGGATATTAAAAGAAATTCATATTTATCCGAGTCCAGTCCTATATGATCTCATCATACAAGGTGCCTTCATTCCCATGTCACTACATGAACGATCCCGGATCAAGGTCCTCATACAAGTATAGAATGGACCGCAGCTATAGATGAACAACAAACAAAGCACCCTCTTTGTTTGCTCTCTATGGATTATTTAGATTACTAACTTCAGACTTAAATCCTCTTGTGCATCAAACATACACTAAGTGACGCGGAACTCACTTGGATGTTTAAGGTAAAGCAAACCCCTCACAACGGATAGAACCCCAAGCACCGCGAATTCAATTTTGTAGGAACAAAACACTTCTAAGGCCACAAAGAAGACCCATAAAGAATTTGTCTTTGGGAACCCTTAAGATGATTCCTTGCAGTGTTCTGCTAGCACGGAGACGCCACCTAGGTTGCCACGCCTTAGATAAGTCAAAGCTGAAACAAAGGGGAATCCCTCTCTTAAGCTTGAAATTCGGCCATATATATTTTTCTTTGAAGAAATTCGAAATTTGTAAGTTATTATTGAAGAAGACAAAGTTTACAATATATAGGATAAGACAAATTTACTAAAAAACCCTTCAAAAGGTAAAAAGACCAAAATGTCCTAAAACTACCCAATGGCTACATAAAGCTAAAGCCCTAAGTAGTCATTTACTAAATATTACAAATATCCCCACCAAGATATTTATGCAAGTGGCAAAAAGATCAAAAATAAAAAGTCAACAAAAGTGGCATCATTTCTAAAGAATGCCTAATAGGTCCTTTTTGCTAACTATTTGGTTCTAATCAAATCTAACTAAATGACTTAGCTAACTTAGTTACAAATGACCTAACTAAGTCAACAAATCAATGAAAACCCCAAAAAGTCAACAAAAGAGGTAACTTTTCCCAAAATGACAAAATCGTCCCTTTTGTACAAAATCCTCCAAATTTCGTGGGCTTCCATTTACAAGGCCCAAATGATGTGTCTCAAGTCCATTAAGTCTTGTCTTGGTCGAATTTTTGGTGTTGGACTTGATTCGGCTTGATTCCTCAAAATGCTCAAATTGTGTCGTTGATGCAGTTGGGAATGTATCTCTGAGCTGAGTGATTCTTATGCTACGAGAATCATGTCATTTCCTCAATCCTCGAAAGGATTCGTCCTCGAATCCAAACTTGGATCAAAGATAAAGATTAGAAATACCCGTGGTCGATTCAAAATTTCATTTACCACCATGATTACTAGGTGGCCCAGACTGGCTCATGTCATTCTCCTACTCTTCAAAAGGATTCGCCCTCGAATCCGATTTAGCGAATTGGGACTATCATTGTCGGAGATGAAGTCAACATCATGCACAATGCCATATGCAAAGAGAAAATTTGGTAAAAACTTCCCTACCATATCCACTTTCATTTCACTCGCACGCAATGCTTCATCATCACTAATAGCCACTATCTCAACCATACTTGCAAAGACCTCACACACATGCTCAGCCTCACTCGTTTTTCCAACCTCAAAGCACACTGCCTCACAAATGTTTACTCTCTTAATGCTTATGGTTTCACAAGCATTTCCACTCACCATGTCACTGACAACAACACACTCATAACCATTGGCCTCACAAATGTTTTTACTTTCCATACACTCAACATAACAAGTTTTTACACTCATATCACTCACGGACTCTATAGCTTTTGGTTGTTGCGTACTCTGTTCATTCACCGATTCAATTACCTTCCAAGCCTTTTTCCATTTCTCATAAGATCTTCTATAATCACCAGAGGTAGCTTGACAATCGCGTTTGAAAGTATCTAAATCATTACTTTCAAATCTTACATTCTTCATTTTTTTTCTTTTTTGACACAAATTACAAACTACGATATTATACAAACCTAACAAACTTGTAATAACTAAAGATTAACTGACGACACTCAACTAACAACAATGACTCAATTTAAAGAAACCTAAAAGTAGAATGCTTAGAATAAGGAAATCACAAACTATGACAAAAGTAAACAAGCATGCAAACAATGCCGGACGTATGCAAATTGGGATGAAAATTTGGTGCCCCAATAGAAATTTTGTTGAATAACCCTTCACGGACACCCAATTGATGATATGGAACCAACCAATCGCAACCAAATTTTGGAACTTTTTTTACTTTTTTTTTCTAGGTTACTTGAGCTCTTAAAAAAAATTCTAAGTGTTGACTGGTTTGGGGTCCGGTATGTGACCGGTATGGTTGCTTCCCGGTTCTAGTAGCTATGTTTTACTCACAGGTTCGCCGGTATGGAGACCGATATGGGTTTATGGAGACTGGTATGTGACCGGTATGGGTTTATGGAGATCGGTTTGTGACCGGTATGGGACCGGTATGGTATCGATATGTGTGATTACAGGTTCCAGTAGCTATGTAATCTCTAGGTAGACCGGTATTGAGACCGATATGGGACTGGTATGCCGGTCACCGATAGATCAGAAATGCAAAAACACTTAAAAAACACAAAAACTAAGAATCAAGATGAACAAGTATCTTGATGACCAACAAACACAATAAAGACTAAAATGAAAAACACAATGTAAAGATAGAAAAATCAGACCTTGGAACCCTAAGCTCTGATACCAAATGACGCGGAACTCACTTGGATGTTTAAGGCCAAGCAAACCCCTCGCAACGGATAGAACCCCAAGCACCGCGAATTCGATTTTGTAGGAACAAAACCCTTCCAAGGCCACAAAGAAGACCCACAAAGAACTTGTCTTTGAGAACCCTTAAGATTATTCCTTGCAGTGTTCTGCTAGCACGGAGACGCCACCAAGGTTGCCACACCTTAGATAAGTCAAAGCTAAAACAAAGGGGAATCCCTCCCTTAAGCTTGAAATTCGGCCATAGCCATTTTTCTTTGAAAAATTCGAAATTTGTAAGTTATTATTGAAGAAGACAAAGTTTACAATATATAGGATAAGGTAAATTTACTAAAAAGCCCTTCAAAAGGTAAAAAGACCAAAATGTCCTAAAACTACCCAATGGTTACATAAAGCTAAAGCCCTAAATAGTCATTCACTAAATATTACAAATATCCCCACCAAGATCTTTATGCAAGTGGCAAAAAGATCAAAAATAAAAAGTCAACAAAAGTGGCATAATTTCTAAAGAATGCCTAATAGGTCCTTTTCGCTAACTATTTGGTTCTAATCAAATCTAACTAAATGACTTAGCTAACTTAGTTACAAATGACCTAACTAAGTCAACAAATCAATGAAAACCCCAAAAAATCAACAAAAGAGGTAACTTTTCCCAAAATGACAAAATCATCCCTTTTGCACAAAATCCTCCAAATTTCGTGGGCTTCCATTTACAAGGCCCAAATGATGTGTCTCAAGTCCATTAAGTCTTGTCTTGGTCAAATTTTTGGTGTTGGACTTGATTCAGATTGATTCCTCAAAATGCTCAAATTGTGTCATTGATGCAGTTGGGAATGTATCCCTGAGCTGAGTGATTCTTATGCTACGAGAATCATGTCATTCCCTCAATCCTCGAAATGATTCGTCCTCGAATATAAACCTAGATCAAAGATAAAGATTAGAAATACCCGTGGTCGATTCAAAATTTCACTTGCCACTATGATTACTAGGTGTCCCAGACTGGCTCGTGTCATTCTCCCACTCTTCAAAAGGATTCGCCCTCGAATTCGATTCAGCGAATTGGGACTATAATTGTCGGAGATGAAGTCAACATCATGCACAATGACATCTGCAAAGATAAAATTTGGTAAAAACTTCACTACCATATCCACTTTCATTTCACTCGCACTCAATGCTTCATCATCACTAATGGCCACTATCTCAACCATACTTGCAAAGACCTCACACACATGCTCAGCCTCACTCTTTTTTTTCAACCTCAAAGCACACTGCCTCACAAGTGTTTACTCTTTTAATGCTTACGGTCTCACAAGTATTTCAACTCACCATGTCACTCACAACAACACACTCATAACCATTGGCCTCACAAATGTTTTTACTTTCCATACACTCAACATAACAAGTGTTTACACTCATATCACTCACGGACTATATAGCTTTTGGTTGTTGCGTACTCTGTTCATTCACCGATTCAATTACCTTCCAAGCCTTTTTCCATTTCTCATAAGATCTTCTATAATCACCAAAGGTAGCTTGACAATCACGTTTGAAAGTATCTAAATCTTTACTTTCAAATCTTACAGTCTTCATTTTTTTTTCTCTTTTGACACAAATTACAAACTACGATATTAATAGAAACCTAACAAACTTGTAATAACTAAAGATTAACTGACGACACTCAACTAACAACAATGACTCAATTCAAAGAAACCTTAGTAGAATGCTTAGAATAAGGAAATCACAAACTATGATAAAAGCAAACAAACATGCAAACAATCCCGGACGTATGCAAATTGGGATGAAAATTTGGTGCCCCAATAGAAATTTTGTTGAATAACCCTTCACGAAAACCCAGTTGATGATATGGAACCAACCAATCTCAACCAAATTTTGGAACTTTTTGTACTTTTTTTTTCTAGGTTACTTGAGCTCTTAAAAAAATTCTAAGTGTTAACCGGTTTGAGGTCCGGTATGTGACCTGGTTGCTTCCCGGTTCCAGTATCTATGTTTTACTCACAGGTTCGCCGATATGGAGATTAGTATGGGTTTATAGAGATCGGTATGGGACCGGTATGGTACCGATATGCGTGATTACTGGTTCCAGTATCTATGTAATCTCCAGGAGACCGGTATTGAGATCGGTATGGGACTAGTATGCCGGTCACCGACAGATTAGAAATGCAAAAGCACTTAAAAAACACAAAAACTAAGAATTAAGATGAACAAGTATCTTGATGACCAACAAACATAATGATATGATCCATGGTACCCATCAGAGGGTCCTCGATGACAGAGTTCAATTGGGCTTATTGTGGGTTAACTTGTATTCAATCTTCAAGTCCAAGACAACTTTCAAACCTAAAGAACCGAATTGAAATAGATGAGAATGACGCAAGCCCAATATAGAAGTAGTTTTGATGAATCAAGTCCGACACCAAATATTCGGCCATAACAAGACTTAATGGGCTTGAGACACATAATTTGGGCATTGTTAAAAGCTTCCCACGAAATTTATGAGGTTTTGGTGTGAAGGGGACAACTTGAGACATTTGGGCAAAGTTGTCCACATTTGTTGAATTTTGTGATATTTGTGTTTTTCCTTTGTTGACTTATTAGGCACATTTGTTGGATTTTTGTGATTTTGTTATTTTTCCTTTATTGAATTTTTTTTGGCAAAGTTTTTTATTCAGTTTTATTACTTTTGACTTTCTTGAAAAGTTGTCTAGGTTGTTAAATGACTATTAAGGGCATATCCTTTAAATAGCGATTAGTTAGAAAGTTTGGGTGTTTTGGTATTTTTGCACCTATTAGGGTTTCCTTCATTATAATATATATTGTAACATTTCTTTCTTAATGAAATTAATCATCAATTTTCGAAATTAGCTTAATCTTGAAATCTTGGCTTTGTCCGAAAATTGCTTAAGAGAGGGATTCCCCTTATTTCATGCAATCGACTTATCTAAGGCGTGGCAACCTTAGTGGCGTCTCCGTGCTAGCAGAACACTATAAGGAATCATCTTAAGGGTTCTCAAAGACAAATTCTTTGTGGGTCTTCTTTGTTGCCTTGGAAGGGTTTTGTTCCTATAAAATCAAATTCGAGGTGCTTGGGGTTTTATCCGTTGCGAGGGGTTTGCTTGGCCTTAAACATCCAAGTGAGTTCCGCATCATTTGGTATCCGAGCTTAGGGTTCCAAGGTCTGATTTTTCTATCTTTACTTTGTGTTTTTCATTTAGTATTTATTGTGTTTGTTTGTCATTAAGATACTTGTTCATCTTGATTCTTAGTTTTTTTTTTTTTTTTTTATGTTTTTTAATTGTTTTTGCATTTATGATATGTCGGTGACCGGCACACTGGTCCCATACCGGCCTAAATACCGGTCAACCTGGAGATTATATACCTACTGGAATCGGTAAGCACCCATATCGGTCCAATACCGGTCTCCATAGACCCATACCTGTCACATATCTGTCTCCATAAACACATACCGGTCACAACCATATCAGTCCCATACTGGACTCCAAACCGGTCAACACTTAAAAAGTTTTTGAGAGCTCCAGTGATCTGAAGAGCAAAAAAAATAATAAAAATAATAAAAATTAATAATAAAAAATACAAAAAAAGGTTCAAAACTTTGGTTGAATTTTGTTGGTTCTATTTTATCATTTGGGTGTCCGTGAAGGGTAATTGAATAAAATTTCTCTTGAGGCACCAAATTTCCATCCGAATTTGCATATGTCTGTAATTGTTTGCGTGCTTGTTTGTTTGTTGTTCTAGTTTGTGATTCTATATTCCAATTATTCTAGCTGTATGTTTTCTTTGAATTGAGTCTATGTATTTGTTAATTCTTACTCTCATTACTCTGTTTGCCCTATATTGGTTTATTGTTATTTATGCTAGTTTGAAGATTACACATTATTGTGAGCTTTTTGGTAAGTCATATTCACAATATATTGAGTGCAAACACGAGTGGAGTAGAGTGATACATATTTTAGTGCAAACACATAAGCTTGTGAGATTGTAAGGTTATATAATTGCTTTCATATTTGTCATTACTAATCTGTTTATTTTGAGATGGTAGAGAATTTGAGACCATGGATAGAAACTGTCAAAATAATTTGGTATTCGTCTTTCGCACAAGATGTCGCATCAACACTAGAGCGTGTAGTATGATCATTAGTAGAAAAGATCCTACCAATTTAGCTAGTACCACACTAGTTGAAAAGTTGGGATTACCATTGATACCTATGGATAGACCTTACATGTGGATGAGTGAATTTGGCGAGGTTGAGGTTAGTCATAGAGTTGTGGTAAGTTTTACTATTGGGGAAAAATATGTTGATGAGGTAGTTTGTGACTTAGTTCCTACGAGTACTACACATATATCATTGGGCAAGCCTTGGTATAAGTTTAACAAGGTAACTTATGATATGGGCAAGAATAGGTATAAGATCAAATATGGTGAAAGAGTCATTACTCTTATTCCTTTAACACCACAGTAGGCATATGATGATGTGTTATATTTTCAGAGGAGTACTAGTAGTGAGAGACATGGTAATATTGATAAAGTATATTTTGTGGAGCCATCAGAGAACGACATGGGTAATGATATGGTTGAAGAATTTGTTGTAAAAGAGAGTGTACGACAACGAGATGGAGTAGTGGCCGAGGGTTTTAATGAGAGTGAGATCATTAGCGAGGCTAAATTCAGTGAGAATGCTTGTGAGGCCATGAGCATTGAGGGAGTGAACACTTGTGAGGCCAAGAGTTATGAGTGTGTTGTTGTGAGTGACATGGTGAGTGGAAATGCTTGTGAGACCGTGAGCATTGAGGGAGTAAACACTTGTGAGGTAGTGTGCTTTGAGGTTGAAAAACATAGTGAAGCTTTGCATGTGTGTGAGGTCTTTCCAAGTAAGGTTGATATAGTGGCCATGGGTGATGATGAAGCCATGCGAGCGAGTGAAAATGAAGTGGATGTGGTAGTAAAGTTTTTACCTAACGCATTCTCTACTATTTATGTTTCTTCATTGCAGGTGCACGTGGTCAAGTATGATTCATTTATACTCCAAGATCATCATTCAATTGATTTTGTCATAGCTATCTATGATCCGGGTTTGGATTCGAGGACGAATCCATTTCAAGAGAGGGAGAATGATATGATCCAGGGCACCCACCAGAGGGTCCTCGACGACAGAGTTCAATTAGGCTTATTGTGGGTTAACTTGTATTCAATCTTCAAGTCCAAGACAACTTTCAAACCTAAAGAACCGATTGAAATAGATGAGAATGACACAAGCCCAATATAGAAGCAGTTTTGACGAATCAAGTTCGACACCAAATATTCGGCCATGACAAGACTTAATGGGCTTGAGACACATAATTTGGGCATTTTTAAAAGCTTCCCATGAAATTTATGAGGTTTTGGTGTGAAGGGGACAACTTGAGACATTTGGGCAAAGTTTTCCACCTTTGTTGAATTTTGTGATATTTGTGTTTTTCCTTTGTTGACTTATTAGGCACCTTTGTTGGATTTTGGTGATTTTGTTGTTTTTCCTTTATTGATTTTTTTTTGGCAAAGTTTTTGATTAAGTTTTTATTACTTTTGACTTTCTTGAAAAGTTGTCTAGGTTGTTAAATGACTATTAAGGGCATAGCCTTTAAATAGCCATTAGTTAGTAAGTTTGGGTGTTTTGGTATTTTTGCACCTATTAGGGTTTCCTTCATTGGACTATATATTGTAACATTTCTTTCTTAATGAAATTAATCATCAATTTTCGAAATTAGCTTCATCTTGAAAGCTAGGCTTTGTCTAAAAATTGCTTAAGGGAGGGAATCCTCTTATTTCATGCAATCGACTTATCTAAGGCGTGGCAACCTTAATGGCATCTTCGTGCTAGCAGAACACTACAAGGAATCATCTTATGGGTTCTCAAAGACAAGTTCTTTGTGGGTATTCTTTGTGGCCTTGGAAGGGTTTTGTTCCTATAAAATCAAATTCGTGGTGCTTGGGGTTCTATCCGTTGCCAGAGGGTTTGCTTGGCCTTAAACATCCAATTGAGTTCTGTGTCACACAATAAAGACTAAAATGAAAAACACAAAGTAAAGATAGAAAAATCTGACCTTGGAACCCTAAGCTCTGATACCAAATGACGCGGAACTCACTTGGATGTTTATGGCCAAGCAAACCCCTCGTAACGGATAGAACCCCAAGACTGCGAATTCGATTTTGTAGGAACAAAACCCTTCCAAGGCCACAAAGAAGTCCCACAAAGAACTTGTCTTTGAGAACCCTTAAGATGATTCCTTACAGTGTTCTGCTAGCACGGAGAAGCCACCAAGGTTGCCACGCCTTAGATAAGTCAAAGCTAAAACAAAGGGGAATCCCTCCCTTAAGCTTGAAATTCGGCCATAGCTATTTTTCTTTGAAGAAATTCGAAATTTGTAAGTTATTATTGAAGAATACAAAGTTTACAATATATAGGATAAGGCAAATTTACTAAAAAGCCCTTCAAAAGGTAAAAAGACCAAAAGGTTCTAAAACTACCCAATGGTTACATAAAGCTAAAGCCCTAAATAGTCATTCACTAAATATTACAAATATCCCCACCAAGATCTTTATGCAAGTGGCAAAAAGATCAAAAATAAAAAGTCAACAAAAGTAGCATCATTTCTAAAGAATGCCTAATAGGTACTTTTGCTAACTATTTGGTTCTAATCAAATCTAACTAAATGTGACACGAATCCAGCCACTCAAGGAACATTAGATGTCACGGCCAGTAACATGGTAGAGCCTTTGCAAGTTCCAACATGTCCAATCACACGCCAGAAAGCTAAGAAGATCAGAGACGCAATGGCAGGACTAGCACAGAGTGCCATGGTCGAGTGTGACAGACAACCCCCTGGTATATTGGCGTCACATGAGGGCTTCAATGGAGTTTGTCCAAAGGTATTTCACGTGGCCCAAGTCATTCTAGAAGACGCGCAATAGCCGATTTTGAAGATATGAGCATTTTGAAGAATTTGGCCATTTTATGCCTTATATGTAATTCGACCAAATGGGCTTGTATTTTGACCTTTTGCTTGACATGTTGACTCTACTTAGGCTATTTGTAACTTAGTTAACTAGATCATTTGGGTAAAATTCGATTAGAACTAAGTTAGTTAGTTAAAGGACCTATTAGGCATTCTTTAGAAAAGTTGCCCCTTTTGTTGACTTTTTGTTTTTGATCTTTTTGCCACTTGCATAAAGATCTTGGAGAGGATATTTATAATATTTAGTAAATGACTACTTAGGGCTTTAGCTTTATGTAGCCATTGGGTAGTTTTAGGACATTTTGGTCTTTTTACCTTTT